>CM055734.1:3939481-4211981 GCA_029465975.1 Dallia pectoralis
ATAGCTTGTACTGGAACACCATTCAATTTCTGTTTTCATTTCCCCTTTTATTACATACCGGTATTTGGATTCGTCATTGGCACTTCAACACTGCTGACAGAAACACCCAACGTAATTTAACAAATGAACCTGAAATATGACTCTATGTTACGTCATTTATTGATTAGAACACTTAAGGACATACAGGGGGTACTAGGTATTTCCACATGAATGTTTACCATAACAGTTCACAAAAGTAATTCCTCTCCTTCCATACCCTCTTGTCCTACTCCACCTCAGCGAGCGGGCGGGTTGTTCGGGAACCACGTCAGTTACTATAATGACGGGCACGACGAGGTACGGAATGCCTTCCCACAGTCCTTCACCACCCAGCGGCCCCTCCACATTACCAAGGCCGGCAGCCCCGGTGAGGCAGAGTCTCCGTCACGTGAGAAGCTCGTGGACTCCACCACTTTCACGCCGAGCTCCTATTCGTCATCAGGCTCCAACGCTAACATCAACAACGCCAACAACACAGGGATTCCAGGTCGGGCGGCTGCTCCAGGGGGGCTCAGCCGTTTCCCAAGCCCCAGTATCAGCACCGTTGACGGGCAGAGCAGACCACCCATAACCCCAGTATTACTGCCACGGCCCTCCTGGTGCTTCCCTCCCAAGAGGTAGGCATCATATCCCCCTGGGGAACAGCGAATGAGAGCCGGGTAGTAGGCGTTCCCCCTGAATTGAATTCCAAATGTCCCAACTACCGTCTGTTTTCCTCACACTCTTCCTAGTTGTTTGAACTCAGTGGATGTGGTTTCGGATCACAGTGCCTTTTCTCCGTACAGATGTATTTTGTCCTCTCTTCCTTTTTGCTCCAATCTCTCCATTCTTACCATCTATGACTCTGCCCTCTGTTCTTCCTCCCCCTCCAAACGTTCCACCCTGGTCGACGTGGATCACAGGAGGTGTCTCTATGACCCCCTCATCCGGTATGTTGTTGTCTCTGGCTGGGAGTGAGAAGAGTCAGATACAACTAGAGAGAGCTGTTGAATCAGCGGACCATCGACAGGGTGGATCTTAGAGCCACAGATGTTCTGGGACAGTCCACTGATCTTAGCAGAGGATTTATTTTATTTACCATGCCTAAACTATGAATCAATCTGTGGATTAAGTTCTGAGATTTTAGTTAAGCCCTGGTCTATTCAACTCTGCTTCTGGAAGGCCAAGACACTTGAAACATGAGGTCAAATCCAGGGTGCTTATATTTGTCATTGATTCATCCTTTCTTCTAACAAGTGACTGATTCGGACCAGTGATTCGGACCTGTGATTCGGACCTGTGATTCGGACCTCTGATTCGAACCTCTGATTCGGACCTCTGATTCGGACCTCTGATTCTGACCTCTGATTCGGACCTCTGATTCTAACCTCTGATTCTGACCTCTGATTCTGACCTCTGATTCGGACCTCTGATTCGGACCACTGATTCGGACCTCTGATTCGGACCTGTGCCTGGTCAGCCTACCTGGACTGGAGTTGAATAACCGGGCGTTTTAGTTATGGAAACGTGCACTGGGAGCGGTTCTTCCCCTGTTGCCGGGCTAGTGCACACATATCAGCCTGGCACCAGGTCCGCTGTGCCCATCCACCTCCGGTTCAGTCTGCAACACTCGGGGAGCGCTCTCTAGACCACGTAACTGGGGTTGGATCCACCCTGACCAGAGTAGTGATGTTACAATGCCCCCCCCCCTCCAACCTGAGGCTTCCATTATCACTGCAGCGTTTATATCGATGAGCCAACACATTATGGCCACTCACAGGTGGAGCGAATAACGGTTATCATTTCTTAACACGGGCACATGTCAAGGTCCGGGTTGATTAGATGGTAAGTGAACAAACAGTTCTCTTAGTCAACGTGATGAATCCAGAAGAAATGGGCAGCATTAAGGATCTGAGTGACTTTGACCAGGGCCGTATTGGTATAGACGACTGGGTCAGTACATCTCTGAAACGCAAGGCTCATCGGGCCAGCAGAGGTGAGTACTTACCCATTGAGCAAAAACAAATAAAATACGTCTTCTCAACGTTTTTTCAATGTCTTTTAGACCAGGAAGACTATATGTGAATGCCTTTTAGACCAGGAAGACTACATGTCAATGTCTTTTAGACCAGGAAGACTACATGTCAATGTCTTTTAGACCAGGAAGACTACATGTAAATGCCTTTTCAACGTCCTTTGCTCACTGGGTACCAACAGCGTCAAGAGGAGTGAAAAACTACAAATGGGCGACGGGGTGGTGGGCGTAGGCTCGTGTTGTTTGAAGAGTCAAGAAGGCACTTCTGTCCCTCCAGGGTTCCTGTAGAGTCCATGCGTTGGCAGATTTGCGTTGTGTTTTAGTGGCACACGGAGGACCACCAGCATATTAGACATAATGTTTTGGCTCATCACTGCTGGCCAATATTAACACGCCCCCCACCGTCCTCAATGTGTTGCCTTTCTCCTGCTCTGAAGGTGTTGCTTATCGTCTGCAGTCATCTTGCTTCTAACAGCCATGCTTTCTCCCCCTCTACTCTTGTAGACTGCTGGCTGAGTCTTCCTGTCGTTCATTTTGTCTGTGGTTTCTTCAGGGTCGGGTTGTCAGTGGTTTTCCTTTCTGTCAGCAGCTCGGACTCGACTGACAGCCGCCTGCCGATCATCAGACGAGAAGAGACATCAACGGACGCGACGTTTGACGAAGAATATGTGGACGACAGAGAGTATCACCGCAGCAGCCAGGATATACTCACCTCAGACATGTACTGTCCTCTCTTCTTTATGTATATCTACTCTATGTCTCTCTACTTTATGTATATCTACTCTATGTCTCTCTTCTTTATGTATATCTACTCTATGTCTCTCTACTTTATGTATATCTACTCTATGTCTCTCTACTTTATGTATATCTACTCTATGTCTCTCTTCTTTATGTATATCTACTCTATGTCTCTCTACTTTATGTATATCTACTCTATGTCTCTCTACTTTATGTATATCTACTCTATGTCTCTCTTCTTTATGTATATCTACTCTATGTCTCTCTACTTTATGTATATCTACTCTATGTCTCTCTACTTTATGTATATCTACTCTATGTCTCTCTACTTTATGTATATCTACTCTATGTCTCTCTACTTTATGTATATCTACTCTATGTCTCTCTACTCTATGTCTCTCTATTCTATGTCTCTCTTTTCTTCGTCTCTCTACTCTATGTTTCTCTACTCTATGTTTCTCTCCTCTATCTTTGACTCTCTTTCCTCTTTTACTATCACATTTTAAGGGCCAATATTTTTTATAAATTGCAGAATCATTCACAAATGTAATTAGACATTGCATCAACATTTTGAATTAATTATTACCTTTCAAATCCTATATTATATAATATGTGCAGTGATTCCCAGAAAATAAGTCATTTTTAGGTTCTTAATGTTTGGTTTGATTTGAACTTATACATACATTTGTCATATTCATTTTTGTGGACCTATGGACATATGAATATGGTCTCTCCAAGTGTCTCTCTCTGTTTGTCTCTTCTCTTTTTGTTATATTATTATCTTTAGTCATTCTGTTCTTACTCTTCTGTCTGTCAGTCTGTCTGCCTGTTTGTCTGTCTGTCTCGGCCTGTCTCTGTCTGTTTGTCTGTCTGTTTACTTCTGTCTCAGTCTGTCTCTGTTTGTCTCCGTCTGTCTCTCTCTGTCACTTTCACTTTGTTTGTCAATTTACATTTTTTGTTAGTAACTCTCTCTGTGTCTGAAAATGTCTATTACCACCTACTGTAATTAGCACTTAATGACCCAAACATATTCCTAACATTAGTGTGTGTGTGTGTGTGTGTGTGTGTGTGTGTGTGTGTGTGTGTGTGTGTGTGTGTGTGTGTGTGTGTGTGTGTGTGTGTGTGTGTGTGTGTGTGTGTGTGTGTGTGCCCAGGCTGGTATACCAAGACGAGGAGAACAAGCAGTTGGCTCCTATGGAAGAAAGAGAGGACGTGGACGAGAGAAGACCCTGGCAGTCTCCCAGAAGAGCTTTTCTCTGTCCCACAGCATTGGGTAAGATCTGTCTGTCTATTGGGTCTGACCTGTCTGTCTATTGGGTCTGCCCTGTCTGTCTATTGGGTCTGCCCTGTCTGTCTATTGGGTCTGATCTGTCTGTCTATTGGATCTGATCTGTCTGTCTATTGGGTCTGCCCTGTCTGTCTATTGGGTCTGCCCTGTCTGTCTATTGGGTCTGACCTGTCTGTCTATTGGGTCTGACCTGTCTGTCTATTGGGTCTGCCCTGTCTGTCTATTGGGTCTGCCCTGTCTGTCTATTGGGTCTGATCTGTCTGTCTATTGGATCTGATCTGTCTGTCTATTGGGTCTGACCTGTCTGTCTATTGGATCTGACCTGTCTGTCTATTGGGTCTGACCTGTCTGTCTATTGGGTCTGACCTGTCTGTCTATTGGTTCTGATCTGTCTGTCTATTGGGTCTGACCTGTCTGTCTATTGTGTCTGGCCGGTCTGTCTATTGGGTCTGACCTGTCTGTCTATTGGGTCTGACCTGTCTGTCTATTGGGTCTGCCCTGTCTGTCTATTGGGTCTGCCCTGTCTGTCTATTGGGTCTGATCTGTCTGTCTATTGGATCTGATCTGTCTGTCTATTTGTTCTGACCTGTCTGTCTGTTGGATCTTATCTGCCTGTCTAAAGCATTGGATTAGACCTACATCCGCTCAATATTTTCCTCTGCTGGGTTCAGGTCGGAGGTCATCCTTTCACCTGGAGTGTTTGAGGAGACAGACTGGATCAGAGGTCGCCCAGAAGACAGTGTTACCTATACACCTGGTACACCATCAGGTGAGTAAGCTGACACTATACACCTGGTACACCATCAGGTGAGTAAGCTGACACTATACACCTGGTACACCATCAGGTGAGTAAGCTGACACTATACACCTGGTACACCATCAGGTTAGTAAGCTGACACTATACACCTGGTACACCATTAGGTTAGTAAGCTGACACTATACACCTGGTACACCATCAGGTGAGTAAGCTGACACTATACACCTGGTACACCATCAGGTTAGTAAGCTGACACATGTGTAATTACATACAGCACACATACATGTGTAATTACACATACAGCACACACACACACACACACGCATGTGTAATTACATACAGCACACACACACACATGTGTAATTACATACAGCACACACACGCATGTGTAATTACATACAGCACACACACACACACACCTGTGTAATTACATACAGCACACACACATGTGTTATTACATACAGCACGAGCACACACACACTCACACACACTTACACATGTGTAATTACATACAGCACACACACACAGACACACACGTGTGTATTCACATATAATTCTGCATCTACCACACATCCTGTACCCCCCCCACCCCACCAGGCCCTGGCTGTAGCAGGTCTGAGTCCTCTGCTCCGGCGGAGCCACTCCCCGACGCTCTTCACGCGTCTCTGCTCCACGCCGCCCACTAGTCCTACGGGCAGAGGCAGCCTGGCATCCTACCAGCGGGTGCCCTCACTGCGTCTGGAGAGGACGGGTCCTGCCACCGGCTCCTACGAGCTCAACTCCAGCCTGCCGTCAGTTAACCGCGGGTCGTGGTACAGCGACAGCAACGGGAACAGTCCTGGGATCATCCACAGGGCACCGCGCCCCGTCTCCCTCACCGTGCCCAGTGCTGTGCATAAGGACATGGCATCGTCGTCCCATGGCAGCGCCGGCAGCCTGGTGGAAGCGGTGAGTCACAGGGGTTTTTATATCATATCCAACCTGGGTAACGCCATATTTAGATAATCAAACTACTGTACAGACTATCCATAACATGCCTGTTACTATCTACTGACTCTTTCCTAACACATACACAAACACTGTTCTCACTATAACTTCGTTATGGATATTATATATACACATACATTGGGCTTGACCTCTGACCCCGAATATATCTCCCTCTGACGCTCCACACAGGTGCTAATATCAGAGGGTCTGGGTCATTTTGCTCAGGACCCGTCCATTATAGAAGTGACCAAGCAGGAACTGGCGGACGCATGTGACATGACCATCGAGGAGATGGAGAACGCAGCTGACAACATCCTGAATGGAAACAGTCAGACCAGCCCCAACGGGAACCTTTTACCCTACATGCACTGCAACAGGGACCAATCTGTTAGCCAGGAGGCGGGCGTCAGCCTTGGTGAGAGCCTCGGGGCCGTCCGGGGCGAGATCCAGGAGCTGCTGGGGGCCACTCACCTGGGGCAGCATGGGGACCCGGAGGACGAGGAGGGGTTGGAGGTTGTGGAGGAGGTGGAGGACATTGGGGAGGAGGTGGAGGATGAGGTGGGTCGGAGGAGGAGGAGCAGCGGACTGATGGAGGACGAGGACATGGAGTGTGTGACCAGTTTGTAGGGCTGACCCTTCACACACACACACACACACTCATCCGCTGAGAACCTCTGTCTGATCTGCCGGATGAGACTTGACATTGGCAGCCCACGGCACGGACGATTCGTTTCAGACTTTTATTTTGTTTCATGAAATCCTTTTATTTCGTATTTTGGGATTAATCGTTTTCCTGTGAGTGTGTGTGTGACTGAATGTGCACGTGTGTGTGTGTGTGTGTAAGATTGTTTCTCCGTGTCTCTGGTTGTTTCAAAAGTGCCTCTCAGTTATCCGGTCCTGGTGAAGGAGGAGTATGGAAGTATAAATGAAAATCACAGAAGTCACAGAAACAGAGAAGCTAAAAGAAAGTGTTATTTTTGGACTGGACGTGCCGTTATTTTCTTTCACTTTGTTTTTCAAGTGCATCAGTGTCGTCGCTGTGGTCGTCGGGCCTATGCATTCTGGGACAGTTAATTCTGCCCTGTGGGGTTAGAGACGATGCTGAGGTCAGTCTCTGAAGGGCTCTATAGTTAAGGGTCAAAGATCAGGGGTCATCAGACAACCTCCTTGCGGGGAGCAGCGTGGGCGAGGAATCCCTTTTTATTGTATTTTTCCTCTTTCTCCTTGTGGGGTTAGAGGTCATGCTGAGGTCAATCCTCCTCATGCTGTGCGCTGCCCCCTTCAGAACTGGGCTTGGTGGCCAGCCGAACCCAGGGAACCCCTTGGACGGGGGATCTGCCAGCCGTGGTCAGTGGGTTTAAGGGACTGACCCACGGTCAGGATTTCCAAACGGACATTGAACTCTGACCCTCTGAGGAGGAGGTGTCAACCACAGGGTACCGATCAGAGAGACACTCATATCCTGGATCCTCTTCGTCATGCTCAGCTGTCACGCTGTCTGCCAGATGCCCATGCCCTCCTCTTCTTCACCCTACATTCCTCTTTATTACCCCTCCTCCCCACTCACCTCCTCGCTCACCTCCCCCTTCCCTCTCACCTCCCCACGTCATAACGCTGCCACTTTCTTATCATATGCAGCCACTTCGTCTTCTGAACAGTAACCACGGTGTGTCCCGACAGGAACCAGGAAGTGTCGACCAATGGTAGGTTCCAAACAGGGACAGCGCCACCTAGCTTCCATGGTTATCTCCCACCTTCTGTTCAGACATTAGACCTCTTTTGGTTGCCATCGTTTATCCTTTCTGGTTTAAACCTCCGCCGTTTCATCCTGACCTTATCAGGCTTTCAGGGAGAAGTATAAGGAGAAAGGAGTATTTGGGGTTGGAGGAGAAGACAAACGGCAATGTAAGCTATGGCCTGTCTCCTCTGTGCGCTGACACCCCTTGTCCATAGCGGCTAGTGTTGGGCGGAACCGTTGCTGCGGAAACGATTACAACCCAATTCACTTAATGTATTACACACAGTGTTGTGCAAAATACTTTTTTTCCCTTTTCCATTTATGTTATTTATTCTTATTTTGCACAAAGCTGGTCCTGACAATACCTGTATCTGGCTTGATTTATTTTTTTAGGAGATTTTAAGAAATTAGGAAGTATTAAAACCTTTGTGTGTGCATGCGTGTGTGTGCGTGTGTATGAGTGTGTCTGTGTGTGAGTGTGCGTGTGCGTGTGTGTGCGTGTGTGTGTGTGTGTGTGTGTGTGTGTGTGTGTGTGTGTGTGTGTGTGTGTGTGTGTGTGTGTGTGTGTGTGAGCAGGTGCAGCGCAGGACGTAGTGTTGTGCATCTATCAGAATGCACCTTTTAAACAGATTATATTTATTTATTTATTTATTTTGTCCCTGAGGCGAAAGCTATATCTGGAGGTCAGGGTGAAATATGCGTTGTTGTTTCTGAATAGCAACATTATGCCGAAACAGTTAAATTAAGGTAGCATTAATTAAGTACGTTGTCATGTGGACTTTTATCTGTCACCCTACAACGCCACCTCACAGGCATGCTTCCAATGTTGAGTTTCCTTCTAATGCTGCTTTTTTTGGTTAATTGTTAATCTAACAGTGAACTACTGAGCTTGTTAACAGAACTCAAGGAGAAAAATCACATGACAGGATCAGAGACTAATCAGAGACAAGACAGGACAGGATGAACCAATCAGAGAACAGGAAAGGACAGACCAATCAAAGATGAGACAATGGCCCTGTGACATTTGACATTTAACGAAGCTGTAAGATGATGGTTCCTCTCTCCTCCCTCCTCTCCATCGTAATCTTTGGCCTCCTTTTGGAAAAAATAAAAAAGTTAATCATAGAAAAGAAGCCTTTTTCACGGTAGTGGACCCAAAATAAATGTGTAAAGGGATGATTTGTTTGTTTAGCAAGACATTTTATCGACAAAAACAACAACTAATCAAGCAAATTTCAAAACGTTCCTCTAATTGTTCACGACAGTTGTTTGGGTGAAGGAGGAGAGTGCACGTATTGAAAAATAATTTTGTGTGGATATTTAGGATTGAGAACAAGCCTATCTCACCAAGAATGCACACACTAATTTCGGCACTCCCATAGGATATTCAATGGAGAGCTGATCTCTAGACTGAAACCATATTTCGGCCATATTTGTTGACTCTATGGGCACTCCCAACAAATTGACCGTTCTATCATTTGGTAATTCTGGTAGGCCTGTTTGACGAATACGCTGTAGCTCCACGTGTCCACGTGTATCAATGTCCAGTAGATCTGAGAGCCATTATGGTAAACACTTTTCATTTCACAGGGCTTAAATCCAGTATTATTATTCTAACTGTACGTCGATGTCTCCACTTTGTATGGGCGCCGACTGTATGCACTCAGAGTACCGGAATTACTTAGAATGAATTACCTAATTATGCAAATATGGTGTTCAAAGTGTTCCAAGTGTCAATGTCAATGTGGTGTGATTGTTTATCCTGAATATATGATAATGATACTCTGTGTTACAGCAAGGACTGTCTGGGTCATCTGTACAGTGCAAATTAGCTTAGAACATTTATAAAATATATATTTTAACGCTGTTATGCCGTCCACGCATATTTTTGCTCATCAACTTGTCAGTCTGGGGTTTTAATACAACAGGATTTCGGAGGTTGTTGGAGTATGTTGATTTTGATTCTCATACGTTTGAATCAGTTGCAGGTAATGTTGCAATAATGTTTACCAGAATCCTTTTGTTTCGTCCTTTTGTTGAAATTACTTGTTAGTGTCTTTCCTAGGTTCTTTGTTGACTCTTTAACATGTCCTACATTTAGGCCCAAGCATCCTGATTAGGTCCAACGCAGTGTGGTAAGTTTCATCATTAGTTCAATTCTGGTATGTTAAAAGACTTAACCATATTGTGAAAGTTCCATTGTTAAATGGCAGGCTGCAGAGAAGCTAATATCTGACATCGTACACTTATCATACAGCCGGATAAACATTTCACTGAATAGAACGCACTGTATTCCAACAGAATGCAAAACCTCTGAGCTGTATATTAAAATTCTCACTCTCCCACCCCTTGCAACCATCGTTTGTCTACAGTATTGGTTAGGTTTGTTTCTGCACATCAGAAACAGCTTTGCCATACACATGTATTTACATACGTCCTGAGGGTGTTTCATGAGTTCCTTATAGTGCTTTGATTTGGTAGGCCGGGGTCCTATTGTATGTGGCTGTGAGTTTGGTAATGCCAGAGGCTGGTACGATCCCTGAGAAACAAAGGTCCGCGGTGGAGTCTATGTTCTGTTCGTTAGCTGTACGTTAGCTGTACGTTAGCTGTGCATTAGCTGTGCGTTAGCTGTACGTTAGCTGTACGTTAGCTGTGCGTTAGCTGTACGTTAGCTGTACGCTAGCTGTGCGTTAGCTGTGCGTTAGCTGTACGCTAGCTGCACGTTAGCTGTGCGTTAGCTGTACGCTAGCTGTACGTTAGCTGTGCGTTAGCTGTACGTTAGCTGTAGTAAGGCGTGAGTGGAATCCTGCATTCCACAAGATATGCAAAAACAATGCAATAACTTTGACTGTAAACAATAATATTCATATGAATTATTAAAAAAGAAATATAGTTGTACATAAGAAGTGATGAAGAGTAAAATGGTCCCATAGATATAATATATTTACGTTTTTGTTTCGTTTGGTTACAGCATTATTTGAAATTGATAAAGAAACCTGTTATACTTGAAATCAGGTGCATTTCAGTATATGATAAGATGTATCTAGTGCCAGAAGTGTTTGATTGTGGATTTCCACCTGTTTTCTCTTTTAGTTTGTTGTCATTAACGTTCCTGAATTGAAAAACTACTAGCCGTACATTATAGCATGAGATTTCATTTTTAGCATTTCCAAGTTTTTTAATTCGTTGATACTTTTTTTAACAGGCAAAGTCCAGTATGATAAGGTCAAAGGGTAGCTATTTCTATTTCTTCTTTTTGTAAATATTAACTTTGGGTCTTTTTTTGGATCTCCAGTTGTTGGAGAGACGGGACAGAAAAAGGGATTGTGCATACTGTCTGGTGTGTCGCTTGTGGAGGCCCCATGCTGCTGGCATTTTATTCAGAGCATTCACTCTTTGTTAATATTGATTTTAAATGCCTTTATGTGTTTTTGTCCCGGACAAAACTGAGCACCCATCTAATGTCAAATATTACAATTGCTGCAAGAACGCAGGACGAAATGGTGTTGATTGTTTTACGGAAAAAATTAATTGCCAGGTCATTCCATGACGTTCCATCGTAGGTACTTGATACTATTTTGTTGTGTTAACTTTCTGCCGGAAGGATTAGCAGAGTGGCCGTTATGATTGAAACGATTTGTTGAAAGTAAGACCTGAATTCTGTCTGACAATTAAATTGTGCTGTCGGCTGTAAATGTGGAACCTTAAATGTGGATCTCATGTGGAACCCAGTGAAATTCTGGACTCAATGAGGCGTGGTATGAAAACTAGACTTTCACACATTGACTGTCCATCTGCCCCCATTGGGATTTCTTTTCGCTGACTCTTTGGAGGGTTTTTTGAGGGGTGTTTGTTACAGGCGTATTAAAACAGAATGAGTGTATTATTTGCATGGATCTGTGAATACGCCTGGCCCAGCTGGGATGACATTACATTTCACTAGTTGATGATTGTATATTTTTATATGAACAACATATAGGTTGGTTTAGAAATAGAACATGAATGTCAAGGAGCGGGGGTTAGATTCACACTTGTGTATGTCCGCAGCGATGTGACCCAGTTGTACTACATTAAAACGTTACAACATAGTTCTTAAGCATTTTTTAACAAACCTGTACAGTACCAAGTGTGATGTTGGTGAGTTTATTTGAGAAGGGGAAAATAATGTGGCAATAGATTGAGTTACGCACCAAAGGGCTTTCTGACGGCGAGTTTGGTGCCTCACAAACAACGCCCTGTTTCCTAAATAGCGCACTACTTTTGGCTAGAGCCCTATGAGAAGTGTTTGAAGTAGGGCACTATCTCGAGAACAGAGTGTGATTTGGGACGTGTATTTATTTAATATTTCCATGTTACTGACTGAGATTAGGGCCATATACATAATCTACCTAAAGCATCTCTTCCAAAAGCCATCGGGTTGCTGTCTTGTGTTTGCACCTTTAATCGGTTTTGTTATTGTTTACTGTGGATTTCCCAGCATGCATTTCAGGGCATTGTGTGCTGATCTCTGTGCGGCAGTGTGGTGTGACGTTGGTACGCGTGGAAAGCCGCAGGTGTCAGGTGTGTTGCCTGGCTGAGACGTGTTGGGTTCTCTGCCCTCTTGATCAGTGTGGTTGTCATGGCGTGTTGGGTTCTCTGCCCTCTTGATCATGTGGTTGTCATGGCGTGTTGGGTTCTCTGCCCTCTTGATCATGTGGTTGTCATGGCGTGTTGGGTTCTCTGCCCTCTTGATCATGTGGTTGTCATGGCGTGTTGGGTTCTCTGCCCTCTTGATCAGTGTGGTTGTCATGGCGTGTTGGGTTCTCTGCCCTCTTGATCATGTGGTTGTCATGGCGTGTTGGGTTCTCTGCCCTCTTGATCAGTGTGGTTGTCATGGCGTGTTGGGTTCTCTGCCCTCTTGATCATGTGGTTGTCATGGCGTGTTGGGTTCTCTGCCCTCTTGATCAGTGTGGTTGTCATGGCGTGTTGGGTTCTCTGCCCTCTTGATCAAGTGGTTGTCATGGCGTGTTTTTGGACAGCGGAGAAGAGTCAGTGAAAGAAGACAGTGATTGTAAGGAAAGTGAGTTTTTTTCAAGGATCTGTTATTACAACACGATACTTTTATCAATGACTCAATGTGTAGTATTGTTCAGGTTTTACCAAAAACATATATATTTACTGAAGTGCTGGCGGATTAGTTGTCCCTTTTTCTTACTGCATTTTCAACCATCATACATGAATATGTAGCTTTCTTTCTCTTTTAGAGATAACCTTATTTAACAGTCCGTCAATGTATCTGGGGGGAAAGTGTTAAAGGCCCAATGCAGTCCAAATCATGATTTTCTGGAGAAAAATATATATATATTTCCCTGCTACGAGTTTGGCAGTAACACACTTTTGGTGGAATTAAACCGTTAGTCTACTAAGTTTCCATGGAGATTATATAAAATAAATATAAAAATGAGTGTTGTTCTGGGTAAGGGGTGTGCTCTCGACCATCTATTCAGCCAATCAGAACTTTCAATGTAAATATTTACAAATGTCTTGGTGATCAGACGGAGGACTTCAATGGCCAAAATAAGATCAGCTATGAGTGTGATTCAAAAATACAAATATAAAGACTGCATGGGAGCTTTAAGAACTTTCACTGAAGTCGTTTGCCAGCTTTGGATAGCTAAACATTCTGTATACTGGCCACTGGTGGACATATCACCAGATATGGGGAGCCAGTGCAATGTTTTTCTATGCCAGATGGTGGTGCTAGTGAGCTATTAAACCAGTCACTACATGCTTGATAGCAGTGGAACACTGATAGGTGGCCAACTACTACTGAGGGACAAAAATAGAGATGTGCCAGAGGGCTCATCTCACATCCGAGCAGTCCAGGAAAGCCCTCTATTCAACTCTATGGGGAGGATGGTTGAAATGGCTGGTTGTATTGGGACGTTACTATCACTGACAACTGTATCTGTCAAAGCATACACAGGTTCCTTTATTAAGATGGGAATATATATCATAGAATTACAGATGTATTGTCTATTTTCTTGTATTATGGATTGTTAATGATCTTTTTGATCTAGACAGAAATATTTTAAGAACTATTTTAAATATAGACTTTATTTTCCTTTTCTAGGTAAAATCAAGATGTAGTGAGCATATGCTATTTAAACAGCAAGGTCATCACTTCCCTTTTAGAAATAAATGAAAGAATATCACTTTTTTGTTGTACAGCCATTGTGCATTATATAATGGAAAATAACACAATCGTTTTTTCTATTTTCTATGTCATATATTAACCACATATCTATATAAATATATACATGAGATTGTGGATGCCATATTTTTGAGGAATGGAACGGGGGTTTGAAGAAACAAGTTGAATAATTAAAAATTAATAAGATAATGAGTATTACCCAAACCCTAACCGCTGTTTGAGACAAGATAATGTAAGAGTGTGCTTTTTTGAGAGAACGTTTTCTCAACAAAATGCTATGCGAGCATTAGCTGATTGAATGTTTCCTTAACCCACAACATGCTAGCATGCCAAGCTTTTTGTCAGATCCTATTTTGTCTGTTATTTGCTGGTTGTGCGTCCATCGTTTAATTCGGTCCTGAAAGAAAGGGACAAGGTCAGCCACAGGCGAGGGGGGATTTAAGGCATGCTCTATCAGAAGGGATGGACCCTTTGCCTTCGACTGATAGGATCCACTTTATGATGCATAGGTTATAACCTTCATGTGAAGCTTCATAGACGTGACTTAACTTAACCTTCACCACCGTACAGCAGCCACTAACTTTTTTTTCAGAAGCAACCCCCCCTCCCTCGAAGTAGCAAAATTGGAAGCACCTTTCTCTGTATGTCCACTAAACAGACTGTTAGTTTGTCCTTCCTTGTTTTACTCATCAGTACCATCGATATTATGCAGGTGTGCCGGAGACAACATTTCCTGAGATCACACGTTTGCACATGACAGTGTCATCTAGCATGACACTGACTCCTCCTACATGCACAGAGGCATTGACAGAGACAGTATGTAGGAAGATGCCTCAATGCCGGAGACAGCGTGACTGATGACTAAAGGCTTTCATGTCTGGGTCAGTAAGTGTCATTTGGTTGGATTAGTGAAGGTTTCTCTCCCTCTAATTCTTCCAGTTTAAGAGAAGTGGTGCACCATCATACCAGAACTTTCCTCTGTACTGTCCCGGGTATTTTTTTGAAGCAAAAACTCAGTATTTTGATATAAAATATAGATATAAAATGATAACTATTGAGGTCTGAATGTGTTGTTTTCTGGTTTGATTTGACCTTCCTAAATCCACATGGGAGGGAGATTGACTATGTATTTTGGATGAGAGGATAAGGACTTGATCATAAGGACTGGATATGTTTTTTATGTGGCACCATGTTGACTTGCAGAGCTTCACAAATGGTTGAGATTAATGAATGTAGAAACCAATCTGCTATTTGACCATCCCCGTCTTGGGCCTAGTCCAGACAGCAGTTGAAGTGTCATGACACAACCCAACTTAAACAAGAATTTAAAAAAGTCTACTTGATGTTAGATGGATCTAATCCAGAAGGTTGTTAATGGACCAAGAGAGTGAGAATACACGCTTTGGTTTCTTTAAACAACATTTTGAAATGAAGCCAACACTAACGAAAAATCAATCGAGGTAGTGAGAACATTTATTTTTTGTATGGACAAATCACCTTAAAACATCAAACCAAATATGTAGTCGAAGTCCAGTGATAATTTTTTTTAAACATTCTCACATAACTCTGTGATTTATTTTTTGCTAGTTTTATTTACCATGTAAGCCTTTTTTCAGGGTAAGAAACTAGTATCAAATGGACATTTTTTTAATTCTTATAATTCTTTTGTTATATCGCGTATGAACATATATTCAGTCATGCACAGAATCAGAAGACTGGCTGGTGGAAGGATAGAAAACTGTTGAGTTGTCTTTTATCCTTTTGAATTCATCTAAGAGCCATTAAAAAAACAACAGAAGTTATTTGTTGTGACATTTTTAGTGGCGCTACTTTTAAATGTAGTATTTAAGAAAAACAGCACTAGAATGTGTATTGTGCTTTATGGTAGCTTTGGAGGCAGCCATTTTGTTTATTTGGTTTCCTCACGCTCAGAGACTGGACCTCACTTTGGCTATGTGAGGTGTTAACTCGCTTTTTTTTGGGGTAGTTGTTGAGTGGACATGCTCAAATCAGAACCCCATTTCCTTTTCCCGCTTTCCTTTACTCAGTGACAGATCTGCATGAGCTCACAACACCTGTTACTTCTCCATTTTTTTTTAAGGAAAACATTGCTATTTAATTTACATTTCCTGTTCCATTCTTTCATTTTAGAAATGTTTAAAAGGGAAAGAGTACAATACAAATAAAAATCAGAATATTCAATCACTTTTCTATTCCTATTTTCAAATAATAAATAAAAAATAAAAAAGTTGATTTGTATATAAGTGATGTACAGTTTGTATCTGTTGACGTCAGTCTGTCTTTGGTGACAGAGTCTGTCTTGCTTATAACGCACGCTACCAATAAATAAAAAAGGAAAAAATATATTTAGACTGTATGGTCCTTGAAAGCAAGTTTTAAATTAATCTCTGATGTATATTCCTGTAACATTGCATTTTTATCTGAGAAAAGATGTTATTAAAAAAAATTGCAAATAAATTTGCATTTCCTACAGCTTCTTTGTTCTTTGGATTTTCTGTATTTTAGGGGTTAGCTATTGCAGATCTATATTTCCTGTCCAGTTTTCACATGGCATGCTTTGTGATACTCACATGTTTCCTAACCCTGAGTTGAAAATCAGTCAGTCTTTTTTAAAAGTTCTGACCTCAAGTAGAATAAACATGTGAAAAAACGTACTAAGGATTAGTGCAACACTGGCTTTCAGAAGTCTCTGGAAAGCTGTCCAGTGGACACTGAGGTGAAAACACTTTTATAAAACCACTCAATAGTACGTTCAATCTCAGTGTTCTGTAGTGTACAACAATCCAGCTCAAAATTGAATTCTTGCCTTACAACAAAAATATTACAGAATCACATTTCATCCTTTAGTTTGCAACCAAAACGAAAGCGGTTTAATGTTCGTATAATGTTGTTTCAAATCCTCAACATTCACTATAAAATATACAACAAGGCTGACAGACAGGATGTGGTTTAATCCATGCTTTGCACATTTGAGGTTACCATGGTAACAGCTGTTTTAGCATCCAACACCAGTTTGTGTTCAATTGGGCCATGGGGAGGAGATAGAGCTACTGCTAATAAAGAAATCTGGGTGTAATTGATTTGAGCGTGTTTCACTCTGTAAGCTAAGTTCATGGGTCACAGTCACTCTATTGAAAGAAGTCATTACAAACAAAGAATTAGATAAAAATACCGTTTATTTCATAGTCATCGTCATTGAAATTATTATAAGAGCTTGGTTATTTTTGCAGTTCTATGCTTTAGCCTCCAGTGAAGAGACCTCACACACACACACACACACACCCACACACACACCCACACACAATTATGCAGTTACAGAGTCCGTCTTGTGAGAAAGGAGAGGCTTATGCCCTGTTTGGTACAATCATTCAAAGACTTCCTGGTCTTCGTTCAACACTCTGGATTCTCCATGGTTCAGAACAAAGAAGTGTTCCACATTCAGTCCGTTCGCCTCCATAGCTTCCCGGAGTTTTACTGGAGGCTCCAAGTAGTACTAACAGGAAAAACATTCAGAACAAAGAAAGAGAAAGGTTTTACCATAACATAACATCAACAAGGATCTTCTTTCACAACAACCCACAACATTGCCCTCTGTTTGACTTATTCTGAAGAACAGATATGAACTGGAGGTAAACAGCAACATATGCATTTTCCCTTTTTACTGAGCTATTGTGGGATGCTGAACAATTCATCTATTGAGTCCCTTTGTGTGATGAGAACAAACCCACTGTCACAACCCCTTCTGCCGCGTCCGGGAAACAATAGCAGACACGTGCTAGTCTGGCCGCAGAGGACCAAAACACAGACACCATCACATGTTATAACAATTACAGGGTTGAATTAGGAGCGTGGACCTAACCACAGACACCATCACATGTTGTAACAGGTGATTTAGGAGTGTGGACCTAACCACAGACACCATCACATGTTGTAACAGGTGATTTAGGAGTGTGGACCTAACCACAGACACAATCACATGTTGTAACAGGTGATTTTGGAGCGTGGACCTAACCACAGACACCATCACATGTTATAACATTTACAGGGTTGATTTTGGAGCGTGGACCTAACCACAGACACCATCACATGTTATAACAGGTGATTTAGGAGCGTGGACCTAACCACAGAAACCTTCACATGTTATAACAGGTGATTTAGGAGCGTGGAACTAACCACAGAAATAAATAGCTAGTTTACACCTCCAGTAAATTTCTTTTACTCTCCAATTTTGCTCAAGCTACAGTCCTAATGCAGCAGCCAATGATGTTTAACATGTTACGTATCGCAGACTCCAGGATAGAAACTGGATGTTGTGTTTCATGTAAACAACTGACACAAATATTTTGTTTTTCTTGGTCACTCTTTATTTTGAGTCCCATTAGGTGTGAGAGTTAGGATAAAACACAAGGTTAGGAAAAGAGCTAGGGTGAGTTGATAGTTAGTCAAAATGCTTTCAAATCATTCTCGATCTATTGTAAATGTTGAGCGCTAACCTATGCCAATATATCATGTACTCACCTCATTAGCTAAAGCAAAGGTTCCCCAATGGATGGCCAGAGAGTGTTTAGCCTGAACGTCTTTGTGGATCAGAACAGCTTCTTCTGGGTTCACATGCTGACCTCGCATCACATGTCTGAGGGAGGCACAAAGGTTTTAGGTGAGGGTTATTAAATGTTCTGGTACATGTTGTAATACGATAGCTTCTGTGTTACATGGAACGGCTTGAATTTAATCAAATAATATTAATATGAAGGAAAACATGGCTGCCTCAGAATGGTGGAGCCGGGGAACCTGAGTGAACAGATTTGGTTTTATACAAAGAGAGTAGAGCAACAGCCGACATCCGTGAATCTGAAGCACAACCGGGTCGGCCCTGAACGACAACCGGGTAATGCCAAACAATAAGGCAAAATGTATGTTTTTGAATGACGTAAAGCTAATGAAGGTGTGGTGGCTGGGTCTGAAATGAGCAGTTAGTGTTGTTTTTTGTGTTTTTACAAAGCAGTTTTCTGGGACAACATTCTTCCAGAGGATGATCAAATACTCATAATGGTTTAGCTGCAGTCATGACGCACGGCACGTTATTTGTAAAAAGGAAAACCCAGGGGGGCAGTTGAAGCACAGAACAAACATAACTTAATGAATTAAAGAAGTAAACAACTGGTGTTATTAGTTCACTCAGGGTTCAGAGAAAAGAAATAAAAAGATGGAGGGAAAGGAAAATCAAAAAGGAGATAAGAACATCTTTACAGCACAGTCCTGAAAAGCATTTGATTAAATAAACTAGGTGTTAGAGGAGAGTCTGAGCTACAGTCTGTTTGGTTCTGTACCTAGGATGGTAAGCACCAATGGGTATGGCAGCCAGGTCAAACGGCCCGAAGCGTCTCCCAATCTCCAGGAAGGCGGGGCAGTAGCCCGTGTCCCCGGCAAAGAAGAACCGGTTGACAGGCCCCAGGACCGACCAGCTCCCCCACAGCACCTGGTTGTCGTCCGTAGGAGTCCGTTTGCACCAGTGCTGCGCCGGCGTACACACAAACGTGACATCATCGTGACCCGGCACACAGTTCTCCTCCCACCAGTCCAGTTCAATCACGTTCTCACAGCCGCTCTTCTGCATCCAGTCCATCAGACCCAGAGGCACAAACCACCGCAGGTCCGCACCGAAGCGCTCATTCAATTGGGCCACCGTCCCGGAGTCCAGGTGGTCGTAGTGGTTGTGGCTAATGAGGACGGCGTCGATCACAGGGAGCTGGCCCACCATACACGGCGGGCCGCGGTACCGCTTGGGCCCAACAAACTGGAACGGCGAGGCCCTCTGGCTGAAGATGGGGTCAGTAAGGAAGACGACGCCGTCCATCTCCACCAGGACGGAGGAGTGTCCCAGCCAGGTCACACGGAGGGCAGACCCCAGCCCTCTCGACGCTCCCTCTGGGACACGGACAAACCAGGGATCCACCACTGGAAGCTCTTTGTCTAAATCCTGAGTGGACAAGACACGTGGGAGGTGTTAGTTTGGATACAGGCTCCAACAATGAAAACACTTGTCTGGTACATTCAGCCAGGGACGGTTGTGCGAGAAACTAAGTACATCAGCACCTTCTGAAATGCTTAAACGAGCCTGAGTGACACCAACAACAATGTGCCACATTCAAAGTCACTTAAATCACCGTACTTCCTGTTCGGGTTCTGGTTTGAACCTCAGCAGTCTAAATGCCTAAATGCACAGGGGTTGCTGCCACGTGATTGGCTTATTAGATATTTGCGTTAACGAGCAGTTGAAAAGGTGTACCTAATGAAGTGGCCGGTGAAGTTATTTCAGGTTACCCGTCTAATGTAGTTTGATCATTTGTCCTTTTCCATGAAACATTCGCCAGACTTTTACAATGTCATTGTATTCCTGAGCCCTTAAAGTGTACTCTGACCATTATCATGGCTGCAGCCTCTGTAAAATACTAGACCGAATGATGACGCTTCAGTCGATGAAAACACAGCATACATTGTTCCTCCCTTATGTCAAAAAGAAAAAACTTGAAATATAAGCAGATTAAAGTATATATTTGAGTTTTCTTAAACAGTTAAGCCCTCTCAGGTAACAGACGTGTCTGCTAACATGTATTCAGTGTGAACCCTGATGGAGACCGGATCAAACTCCATCAACATGTATGCAAAAGCCTCGAGAACTAGATAGAATTTAAAGCACCTAAAATATGTTGGTGGGGTGGGAGGGAATTTTCAGAGCTGCCAGCTAACCTGGCTGGGAACACAGGCCATCGTTGATAAATAACACACTTGACAAACTCTGACAAGCTCAGTCGCAAATTATTAAACACCTCATGACTCAGGACAGACACACAACAGGTTAGATCAGGACGTGACAATGGATAACTGGATGAGTGTCAGTTAAGTACACTACGTTCACATAGTAATTATCTAACCTAGAGGTCTACAGGCCAACTTACAAACAGATTACCAAATATAATTTGTTCGGTTGCGCAGTAACACTGTGTTTCTGATCAGGGTAGGTGTACTAGAAAATGTCAGCATTTAGATCCAGGCCCAAAAGTACCATAAACAAATGTCAGTGCCCGGCCTAGCTCTTTTGGGCTGAATCAGTGATGACTCAGGTAAGGTACCAGTCCTAGGTGGTGCCATCCAGATGGAGGGCATTCAGTAATGCCAGTTCCTAGAGTCTCACCTCTTTGGAGCTCGGCACATTACTGTGGTTTTTCTCAAGCAGGACAAAACGTAACATGGTGCTGTAAGAGGGGAACTTCCATGTTGGCCAGGGATTGGAGAAACGTCTGTGTTTGTCCCGGTTCGATCCAGTCACCTCCTCCTCCAGCCGGTAGTCCAATCGGAAGCTCTTGCGTGAAGATCGGCTGGAGCTGCTCTGTCTGGAGAAGTCAGACGGTCAATCAACATTCATTCTAGCAAGCAAACAGTAAGTAAACAATGCAGTCAAAAAATAAATCAGAACAAAAACAAATGTCACGCCTATGTGTCTATGGAATGGAAAATGTGCCTTGGGCAAGCCATGAAACCTAGTCAAAGAATAAAGTGCATGTGTAAAATACCTGGAGAATAAAGTGCATGTGTAAAATACCTGGAGAATAAAGTGCATGTGTGAAATACCTGGAGAATAAAGTGCATGTGTAAAATACCTGGAGAATAAAGTGCATGTGTAAAATACCTGGAGAATAAAGTGCATGTGTAAAATACCCGGAGAATAAAGTGTAAAGTACAGGAGAATAAAGTGTATGTGTAAAATACCTGGAGAATAAAGTGTATGTGTAAAATACCTGGAGAATAAAGTGTAAAATACCTGGAGAATAAAGTGCATGTGTAAAATACCCGGAGAATAAAGTGTAAAGTACAGGAGAATAAAGTGCATGTGTAAAATACCAGGAGAATAAAGTGCATGTGTAAAATACCTGGAGAATAAAGTGCATGTGTGAAATACCTGGAGAATAAAGTGCATGTGTAAAATACCTGGAGAATAAAGTGCATGTGTAAAATACCCGGAGAATAAAGTGTAAAGTACAGGAGAATAAAGTGTATGTGTAAAGTACAGGAGAATAAAGTGTATGTGTAAAATACCTGGAGAATAAAGTGCATGTGTGAAATACCTGGAGAATAAAGTGCATGTGTAAAAATACCTGGAGAATAAAGTGCATGTGTGAAATACCTGGAGAATAAAGTGCATGTGTAAAATACCTGGAGAATAAAGTGCATGTGTAAAAATACCTGGAGAATAAAGTGCATGTGTAAAATACCTGGAGAATAAAGTGCATGTGTAAAATACCTGGAGAATAAAGTGCATGTGTAAAATACCCGGAGAATAAAGTGTAAAGTACAGGAGAATAAAGTGTATGTGTAAAGTACAGGAGAATAAAGTGTATGTGTAAAATACCTGGAGAATAAAGTGTATGTGTATAATACCTGGAGAATAAAGTGCATGTGTAAAAATACCTGGAGAATAAAGTGCATGTGTGAAATACCTGGAGAATAAAGTGCATGTATAAAAATACCTGGAGAATAAAGTGCATGTGTAAAATACCTGGAGAATAAAGTGCATGTGTAAAATACCTGGAGAATAAAGTGCATGTGTAAAAATACCTGGAGAATAAAGTGCATGTGTAAAATACCTGGAGAATAAAGTGTATGTGTATAATACCTGGAGAATAAAGTGCATGTGTAAAAATACCTGGAGAATAAAGTGTAAAGTACAGGAGAATAAAGTGTATGTGTAAAATACCCGGAGAATAAAGTGTAAAGTACAGGAGAATAAAGTGTATGTGTAAAATACCCGGAGAATAAAGTGTAAAGTACAGGAGAATAAAGTGTATGTGTAAAATACCCGGAGAATAAAGTGTAAAGTACAGGAGAATAAAGTGTATGTGTAAAATACCTGGAGAATAAAGTGCATGTGTAAAATACCTGGAGAATAAAGTGCATGTGTGAAATACCTGGGGAATAAAGTGCATGTGTAAAATACCTGGAGAATAAAGTGCATGTGTGAAATACCTGAAGAAATAAAGTGCATGTGTAAAATACCTGGAGAATAAAGTGCATGTGTAAAATACCTGGAGAATAAAGTGTATGTGTAAAATACCTGGAGAATAAAGTGTAAAGTACAGGAGAATAAAGTGTAAAGTACAGGAGAATAAAGTGCATGTGTGAAAAACAGTGATTCCTCACCGGGGACCTGGGTCTAGTTGGGTTGTGGGGGTGGCTGAACGGTCACGAGGCCTCACCACGACAGGGGAAACCGCCTCCATCCCTAAGGAACCACCGGGCCTGATGCACCTCTCCTCCTCATCATCCACCAACACCTGGTTCTCCTCTACCTCTCCTGTTCCACCTCGCTCCCCCATGGGGTGAAAGTGCAGAGCTTCCGGCCTGTAAAAATTTAGTAGGTGAGATAGCAAAACATTGATATACATTTTAAACCGTATGTGGATTGGTACCTCGCACCCAAACAATTTCTGTCTCGTACTTATGCCTATTCTGACACAATGTACTCCACCAGCGGGTGGACTGTGTTCTCCAGCCACACCCATCAGACCAGCGGGTGGACTGTGTTCTCCAACCCCACCCATCAGACCAGCGGGTGGACTGTGTTCTCCAACCCCACCCATCAGACCAGCGGGTGGACTGTGTTCTCCAACCCCACCCATCAGACCAGCGGGTGGACTGTGTTCTCCAACCCCACCCATCAGACCAGCAGGTGGACTGTGTTCTCCAACCCCACCCATCAGACCAGCAGGTGGACTGTGTTCTCCAACCCCACCCATCAGACCAGCAGGTGGACTGTGTTCTCCAACCCCACCTATCTGACCATCAGGTGGACTGTGTTCTCCAACCCCACCCATCAGAGCAGCAGGTGGACTGTGTTCTCCAACCCCACCCATAAGACCAGCAGGTGGACTGTGTTCTCCAACCCCACCCATCAGACCAGCAGGTGGACTGTGTTCTCCAACCCCACCCATAAGACCAGCAGGTGGACTGTGTTCTCCAACCCTACCCATCAGACCAGCAGGTGGACTGTGTTCTCCAACCCCACCTATCTGACCATCAGGTGGATTGTGTTCTCCAACCCCACCTATCTGACCATCAGGTGGATTGTGTTCTCCAACCCCACCCATCAGACCAGCAGGTGGACTGTGTTCTCCATGGCAACATGACTCCAAAGCTAAATTACAGGGAGGAAGACAATGACACTTCCATTGGTCGGCTAGCTGTTTTGAATAATGACACTGTACTGTCTGCCAGATTAAAACGAGACTGAAGCCCTCTGGTAATATAAACGACCAGAGCCATTGTTTCAGCTGCTTTATCACACCTTGACAGGGTGACAGGCTTCACCATATTCAAATGAAGAGGTGGAGTGACTGACTCCATGTCTACACAAATGTATCCACATAGAGTAGCAGGGGACAGGTCATTGGAGAGTACGGTAATCAGGGGATACTCAAGTATGAAACAAACTGTATGTGGTCTTTTAAAAATGAGTGAATGTTTGAATAAAACGTTGTCCTTGTTTCTTGCTCAACTTAGCCTGGGTAATGTGAGTGTTCAAAATAACTCGTCAGCGAACTGTTTATTTCGACACACAGGGGCTTTGGGTACAACGCAGGCAGACATTGTGTAGAGAATGCTGTTGTATCGAAAATGTATTTCTATTAACAGTATGATCCGAGTGTACCCAGTTTAAAATATTAATTGAAAAGTATGCAAACTAATCTGATGTATTTGACATACATTAAAAGGCTTAATACAAACAGCAAGTCTTTATATATATACTAGCATTACCGTAACTCATATGCACAATTCAGTGTTTCAATATTCCATAACTAGACTTAGTAAAACAGTAGGCTAAAGAAATATCAATTAACACAGACTGATCCCATGCATCTAATTACATCAGTTCGACATATAAACCGCAGAATTAATTGATTAATTGTTACTAG
Source organism: Dallia pectoralis (assembly GCA_029465975.1). Taxonomy (NCBI): domain Eukaryota; kingdom Metazoa; phylum Chordata; class Actinopteri; order Esociformes; family Umbridae; genus Dallia; species Dallia pectoralis. The sequence continues at coordinate 3,964,227 of CM055734.1, forward strand.
TCGACTAATGGAATAGTTTTAAAATAGTCTTTAAATAATCTATCAACCCGAACAAAACAGTGTATGTTTATTAAATTGTCTGCAGGTAAATAGGCGTAAACAATAGACGTAAATGAATAGACGTAAAGCAGTCCCATAGCAGTCCCCAGTACAGTCAACAGTGATAAATATAAACTAAAGCCAGTTTTACAGTCCCTTTAATGAACTCTACATGCACGTCATTGATGTGTACAGTATAAAACACCATGTTGCACTTTATATTGGCGAAATATATGCACCCACAATAAACACATAACCTATGTTACAATTATCCTCCGGTCATCTGAAGAATAACTCCTTTAACTTGTGCTTTATCGATCGTATAACAAGAGGATGACATAAGTTAAACTACAACGATCCATTATTGGGTTTACTGACCGCGGAGAACAGCGGAAACATGTGTGTAGTTCATATCACAATCATGACAACGCAGTTTAACATATTCATATATTTATATATTAATATATATTAATAGTACCTGGACTCGTACAGAAAACAACCACGCCGACTGCCAGTCCGTCACAACAGTGACATGTATTATGATATTGTAGCGGTATGACGATATCCTCACGATATCCGCACTAGCATACTACTAGAGGTTAATAAAGCCTCACGCACAGAACCACGCAGGGTATCAGGACAGGGTTTATGACGTCAGTGAACCACGTGATGAAAATAAGAACCATGGGGGGAAGGTCACGTTCAGTTCAGAGGAGAACATATCATTCCAGACTTTATGGACCTTATGTCATTTAAAAAACATCGCAATTCGGTAAATATCTTTGACGTTTTACCCTGAAAACGTCTAACTCGGAGATTGCAACATCCCAAAAAAGCGTTAGAGCACACTGGGCGTGTTTATATAAATTACAAATATATATCATTATATAAATATATAATATCAAGTAAACAGAGTAGAGAGGAATACTATTCTGTCGAGTAAAGACAAACGTTTGCAAAAGTACAAAAAGACAGGAGTACGTTAAAAATGTGTCATATATATATTATGCTGATAATGAAAGTATTACCTGGAGTTCCTCTGTATACGTGAGGCTTGGTTAATGGTTCTCCAGTTGAACAGTCTTTCTTTTGGTTCTCCAAACGTGTAAACTGGAAGTAGTAACAGTTTGAAAAGTCGATTTTGTCTAACCATAATTGCTTATAAAACAATGGTAAACTATTTGTTGTAGGCTACATATTTAACAGGAACTATTGGAAGCAGGACATGGTCACTTGAATAAAATAGTTATTTCCTGGTTAGTTAACCATATGGACCCAGATGATAAAAACGGCCATGTTAGTAAGGTGAAAGTTAAATAAGCAGAGCTTCGTGTTAACGATATTGAAACTGCTATTTTCACTTTTGTATTCTGTGTATTTATTGTGTATAATGTTGTCTCGCACGTTTTGGCCTACCTGGTTAAATAAATATGAAAATGAAACATTTCGTTTTCTGTATTAACCATGTATGCGCATTGATGTATGTTTAGGTTAGGCCAATTGTAGGTGTTTCAGCAAAGCGTCTGAATACAGGCGCACATTTAATATTTCAGATATTTTTTATACATTTAAAGAAAATCTCTGTATATCTATATCCCTGTAGTCTCTTCCCTCCCCTTTATATCCCTGTAGTCTCTTCTCTCCCCGCCCCTTTATATCCCTGTAGTCTCTTCCCTCCCCTTTATATCCCTGTAGTCTCTTCTCTCCCCGCCCCTTTATATCCCTGTAGTCCCTTCTCTTCCCTCCCCTTTATATCCCTGTAGTCCCTTCTCTCCCCGCCCCTTTATATCCCTGTAGTCTCTTCCCTCCCCTTTATATCCCTGTAGTCTCTTCTCTTCCCTCCTCTTTATATCCCTGTAGTCTCTTCTCTTCCCTCCCCTTTATATCCCTGTAGTCCCTTCTCTCCCCTCCCCTTTATATCCCTGTAGTCCCTTCTCTCCCCTCCCCTTTATATCCCTGTAGTCTCTCCCCTCCCCTCTATATCCCTGTAGTCCCTTCTCTCCCCGCCCCTTTATATCCCTGTAGTCTCTCCCCTCCCCTCTATATCCCTGTAGTCCCTTCTCTCCCCGCCCCTTTATATCCCTGTAGTCACTTCTCTCCCCGCCCCTTTATATCCCTGTAGTCCCTTCTCTCCCCGCCCCTTTATATCCCTGTAGTCCCTTCTCTCCCCTCCCCTTTATATCCCTGTAGTCCCTTCTCTCCCCGCCCCTTTATATCCCTGTAGTCTCTTCCCTCCCCTTTATATCCCTGTAGTCCCTTCTCTCCCCGCCCCTTTATATCCCTGTAGTCACTTCTCTCCCCGCCCCTTTATATCCCTGTAGTCCCTTCTCTCCCCTCCCCATTATATCCCTGTAGTCTCTTCCCTCCCCTTTATATCCCTGTAGTCCCTTCTCTCCCCTCCCCATTATATCCCTGTAGTCTCTTCCCTCCCCTTTATATCCCTGTAGTCCCTTCTCTCCCCGCCCCTTTATATCCCTGTAGTCCCTTCTCTCCCCGCCCCTTTATATCCCTGTAGTCACTTCTCTCCCCGCCCCTTTATATCCCTGTAGTCCCTTCTCTCCCCTCCCCTTTATATCCCTGTAGTCCCTTCTCTCCCCTCCCCTTTATATCCCTGTAGTCCCTTCTCTCCCCGCCCCTTTATATCCCTGTACTCTCTTCCCTCCCCTTTATATCCCTGTAGTCCCTTCTCTCCCCGCCCCTTTATATCCCTGTAGTCACTTCTCTCCCCGCCCCTTTATATCCCTGTAGTCCCTTCTCTCCCCTCCCCTTTATATCCCTGTAGTCCCTTCTCTCCCCGCCCCTTTTCATACACCTGCAGCTGATTCCAGGTTAACCACAGTTGTCGTGGGCCACTCCCCCACTCGTGCCACTCGTGCCAGGGGAAAACAGAAAAACACAGTTGCTTCCCGTTTCTGTAAATCGCAGACGATTATGACACATACATCTTCAAATTGATGCCAGAGGAACATGTAGGGCGTTTGTGTTGTGCGTTTCTGTCTGATCCAGGAGGTGGAGACTTACAACTGTTTCTGACTGAACGTCAGGTGAACAGAAATAATACACAGAAGGTATTTGCAACAGGACTCATCTTGCCTTTCCATAAGGACTTTGCACCTGTTTACCAAAGGCTAAGTCAGGTTTAGAGCCTAGCTCCCTCTGGCTTCAGATACAGAGTAGACCCATGTCAATGGAAACCAACTCAGGTACTATAGAAAACACAAACCCAACCCAGCACCTGAGACAGGACTATATCAGTAATCAGGACATTGTTGTATTTGATATGCGTCAAGATAATTGTTGCGTTTTTGTTGATTGATTAATAACCCTTAGAAACATCCACAAGCTTATTTTCTAGGATCTGTCTTCTCTGTGAAAATTGGTCTTGATTTACACTATGTTAGATCAAAGTTAAATCAATGCCTGTAAGATCACACACTCACCCACAGTACATAACATTATTTGGGTGTGGGAATATCGACTTTTAAAAATAAAAATGCTTTATTTAACTGGAAATTGTGGAAAGACAGAAGTGAGTTTCTGCAGAAAGGTCAGTATACCTCACATTTTATCAACAGACCTTTGCCTTGTTTGCGCTGATATTTTTTGTTAAAAAAGCACCACTCCCAATTAATATAAGCCTACACCAGCCCCTCATTCAAAACTAACTAACACGTTCCTCATAGCCTATGCCCGTAACACTGTCCCAAAAAATGTCTGATAAGAGACGATGGCCATGTAGAAAATACAGTATGACAAGTCAACAGTGCAACTTCGCACAAAGAGCCATAACCACTTGTCCTCATGTCCAATGAGATGCAGTATCATCTCTTAACGACTTTCATGCTAGTGTCCTTGTAGAAGTAGAAATGTCTCTCTCTTGTGGGCTCTCTGTGTCAGGACGACGCCCACATCAGATGGAAACATTACCAGTGTAAAATCCAGTAGATGTCTGTCACACGGAAAGCAAATAAGGGAAATAAGGAATGACATCACGAAATCCCTTGTCCCTAGGCAAACATGGTCATGGAGATCCACTGTAGAGAGTAGCAGGAGAGAAAAAAAGGGACAAATAGATTATTGGGACAGAGACCAAAATCACTTCCATATCATGTCAGTTTAACATATTTCATGATGATTAGACAATAGATAGTAACCTCTTCAACTGTATAGTTACCAGTTACCCAGTACCTCGATTTGAATAAACAGGTGTTACTGATAAGAACTTGTGTGATCGAACCTGGAAGAAGTTGAGCTGAATGACTTTATCACAATCTGTATCCAGCGTCTCGAAGGTCTCTGTAACAATAAAGTCGATTAGCAAACACAACCATCCAGAGCGACCCAGAGCAGTGACACCTCCGCACCGGTCCAGAGGGGTATCGAACCCACAACTCTGGCATGGCAAGCTGCCCTCTGCCAACTGCAATCAATGGCCCTCACACAATGTACAGTAAGGTAAAATATATCTAAATACAAATCACACATAAACTTAATGTGTGGAGTGGGACAATACAATCTGCATCAAACCATCATGTTAGGGTTCGCCCAAAATACATTTTTAAGATTGTTGTTAAGGACACAAACAGAAGAGGACCAGCCAAGCCTCGGATCCTGCCACTTTTCTAGGTTTCTTCCTAGATTCCTGATACTTACTTTAGATTATTTTGTGATCTAGTGAAAAAGCTTAATGTTTATGCAAAATGCAATTAGTTTGTCTGATTTGTATTTGGAAAAAACATTAGTTACAAAAAACTGTGTGTCTTGATTGAACCATATTATACATGATAGCAGTTCACCAGGATCTTAGTCCATAATGACCCGTTTTAATTTAACTCACTAAACATGGTCTCCAGTCTTAGCAGACAGGACACAAAGTTATCGAAGTCCACCGTCAGGTCAGTCTCTGCGTAGCGTAGGATAATCAGCTGGAATATTTGTTTGGTCAGCTTGAAGCCTAAAGGGACACAGAGCAGAGCGACAGAAATTCAGAAAGTTCACCTTTTCGACAATCTCAAGCCATCTTTCTTTGAGTACAAAATGTGAGATGTTTCTAAAGAGGTGTAACGTGTCTGTTCAGGACGGTTAGTTGAGTACGCCTTGTGATCAGTATGTTTATAGTTTTAATCTTGTTTTGTGTGCGGGAATGTCTAACCTCCCAGTTTCCCCCGGAAATGGATCGCAGGGAAGTCTTTTGATGTTGCAAAGTCGATACAGGTAAGATATTTTTCCCACTTAATTCAAATGTGCACTTTTGTTTAATATCATAGTTATCGTTTGCTGTCATCTTCTTCACTTGAGTGACTTGCGGGAGTTATTGTTTGCAAAGTTCTTATTCCCACTGAACTGTATCAAGATCGTACCAAACCATGACTAAAATCTGCGGTATGTGAGTTTAGCGTTTCGTTACTCCGCTATAAACCACAGATAGGCCTATTGGATTTCTCCATTTGGGTTTAAACTCGTCTGAATGTGCCTCAAACTACTTGGATCAGTTTAGCTTCCAGAGGAATGACTGCACTCTACCTGCTGCTTCCAGAGCCATCCTCATCTCGTGGGAATTCATGGTGCCTGACTTGTCCTGGTCAAACTGACAGAACACAGTCTGGTGGCGGAATGGAGAGAGAAAAATAAATGAGTCATAAGAAAGGAGGAGAGCAATGAGAAACAAACAGAATGGCTTCATGAAGACAAAGAATGACAACAGAAATTCAATGGCATGGTGCAACGGTTTAGATTTTATAACGTTTTATACGTTTACGCTTCCCTCACCATGTATCGTTTAATCTTCTCCCACAACACATGGAACTCTGTCAGACCCAACTTGCCACTGCCATCAGCCTAGAGGACACGGTCAAGAAAAGGTGTGTATACGAACAGAGAGAAAAAAAGTCTGGAGAAATGGAGAGAGATAAAGATATGGAGAGAGAGATATGGAGAGATAGAGATGTGGAGAGATAGAGATATGGAGAGATAGAGATATGGAGAGATAGAGATATGGAGAGATAGAGATATGGAGAGATAGAGATATGGAGAGATAGAGATATGGAGAGATAGAGATATGGAGAGATAGAGATACGGAGAGATAGAGATATGGAGAGATAGAGATATGGAGAGATAGAGATGTGGAGAGATAGAGATATGGAGAGATAGAGATATGGAGAGACAGAAATACGGAGAGATAGAAATTGACAGATACACACAAACGGATGAACAGAGACATAGAGATACAGAGAAAAAGAGAGATATACAGAGAAAAGGAGAGATACACAGAGAAAAAGACAGAGAACGAATGAGATATACAGAGAGGAAGAGACATAGAGAGGAACCAGTCAGAGTGGGCGCGACCAGTAATGGTTAGTACACATAACCACACCAAGGATACGTCCATCAGGTTAATCATGGTACGACACGCTTCTGGTCCAAACCCATCCGTCTTCAGATTCTTGTCTACATGGAGTAGAAAGAGAGAAAGAAAGAAAGAGGATATATTATTACCAAAAATAATGTGTTATTTACATATTTGAACTTTAAAATAGCTGCCTACAAGGACCAAAAGTCATAATAGGACCATAGATGTGACTTTGTCTAAGAAATTGGAACCAACTGTCGTATTTTCCCATTAACTGGTTTACAATTATACAACGTTAGAAGGCATGTGACATTTTCTTGAACCTGAGGGTCATTTGAACATGTGAAAATTGTAACAAAAAAAATAATCTGAAAGCAAAAATGTCACTGTGTTGTGTCTGTATTCCTGTGGACTCACGCTTGCTAATGATCTTGTTTAGCAGATTCTGCAGTTCAGAGCAACTGATCTCCATGTCCTAAAGGCACAGACAAAGAGAACATGAGGAAAAGACTAAATTCCCATCAGCCCCTCTAACAGACAAAGAGAACATGAGGAAAAGACTACATTCCCATCAGCCCCTCTAACAGACAAAGAGAACATGAGGAAAAGACTACATTCCCATCAGCCCCTTCTAACAGACAAAGAGAACATGAGGAAAAGACTACATTCCCATCAGCCCCTCTAACAGACAAAGAGAACATGAGGAAAAGACTAAATTCCCATCAGCCCCTCTAACAGACAAAGAGAACATGAGGAAAAGACTACATTCCCATCAGCCCCTCTAACAGACAAAGAGAACATGAGGAAAAGACTACATTCCCATCAGCCCCTTCTAACAGACAAAGAGAACATGAGGAAAAGACTACATTCCCATCAGCCCCTCTAACAGACAAAGAGAACATGAGGAAAAGACTACATTCCCATCAGCCCCTCTAACAGACAAAGAGAACATGAGGAAAAGATTACATTCCCATCAGCCACTTTTAACAGTTCCCATGATGCCTTACTGCTCCAGCAAGTTGTCTGAACAGATTCTTGAAGTTAGCGTCAATCTCGCTCTCGCTCAGCTGGTGCTGAAACAAAAACCCAGAGGAACATATGAACTCTTTGTTTGGTCGTATCTTATTCCACAGTGGCCCTGGTCAAAACGCATCTCTGCTTACCTCTGGAGGAAGTTGAGCACTGACCACATCGTCCAGCTCCCTAAGACAGAAAACAACACCAGTATCAAAACTGCTGCTGACTAGCCAACCCAATATGTCAAACGCTACACACAAAATTCTGATTGGTTCCAGAAACCGATGGCTTGGGCCAGGGCCAGAACCCAGACGGGCGAAGAAGCATCCAAAATGTGCCGCTCTGATTGGTCAGTGAAAATGTAACTACTAATCACTTTGTTCTTAATAATGTCCTTCATCTTGACGTCACACAGACACAGTCGGTGGTAACTGGTTGTCAATTACTAAATTGTAAACTCATACTAAAAGTCACTCACTCCGAGTTGGCCGGTTTCTCAGAGAAGACCCGGAGCACGAAGTCTCCCTCCTTCTGGGGCTCGAAGGTGGAAGGGACGATGATGTATTCGCCCGGGGGCAGCTTGAATCTGGAGCTCACCTCCCTCAGGTTGATGAAGGTCTCAGAGCGGGCGGTGGAGCCATGGGTCAGGAAGTAATCTTTCTTCAGGTGGACGCCGGTGGTACCCAGGCACTGAGAGGACAGAGACGGTGACGTGAGGGAGACAATGTCAGCAACACCACACATGACTTTTTACCTCTACCCTGTGACCTGGTCACAGGCTAACAACAGAGGGCACAGGAATACTGTGTATGTCAGCCAGGTAACGTGGGTAACCCCAGGAACAGAGTGAATGGAGAGCAGGGTAACCTCTGTATTTGGTAACACAGGGTGGTCCCTAACACAGCTGAGTACACACCTCCTGAGGAACCTGTAGGAAAACGCAGAAAGACAGGACTAAGATAAAAACATTTAGATATAAACAATTATTTTGAAACTCAGATTTAAATCATGTTGTAATTGATTGTGCCATAATGCTTATATCTAAATATTAGCTTAGCCATGGGTCAGAACCAATTTCATGTCTGTGTAAACAGACTTGGCAATATAAACCTGATTCTGATTCACAAATCTGCAAAACCTAAAGAACTAAATCCAGGCCAAAGGAAGACGGGTTTCTTGCCTCATAGATGGCAAATCCGATGGTCTCCATGTCCTTGCCCTCTTTGCGGACCTTCCTCCTGTCCTTCTGCATCAGCCCGACCAGGAAGGTGCAGTCTGAATGGTCGGCCGAGTCGGGGTGCTCCAGGGTGATCTTAAATTGTGGGTTGATCCAGAATGTGGCTAGGGATTGTGGGAAGAAGAGTTTGAATCACTGTTCACGTGGGATTGTGTTTCTTACATCGTGGCATTTGAAAGGCGTTCCTCTGTCCCTCACCGGGGAAGTTCCTACAGCCACCGGCTGTGCTGCCTTTCCTCCATTCCCCTGGGTAGACGGAGGAGCTCCACTTCATCTGCTGGGTCGCCTCCAGAGCGTCTGCTGTCAGGTTGCAGATTTCCAGACGCGAATACTCAGACAGGAAGTCACTGAACGACATCCTGAGAGGAAGGTGAGAGGTGTGTTTACCGTACTGTAAACATCAATAGACATTAGATACAGGAACATACTGTGCACACACACACATAGACATACAACACACAGACACACTCACCAGAACTTACAGGAACATACTGTGCACACACACACATAGACATACAACACACAGACACACTCACCAGAACTTACAGGAACATACTGTGCACACACACACATAGACATACAACACACAGACACACTCACCAGAACTTACAGGAACATACTGTGCACACACACTCATAGACATACAACACACAGACACACTCACCAGAACTTACAGGAACATACTGTGCACACACAAATAGACATACAACACACAGACACACTCACCAGAACTCTCCATCGTCACTGCGTATCTGGAGTTGCCCTCTGACCCCAGGATCAATACTGTCCCACTCCCTGGAACTGAGAGAAGCATTTACAGGTCAGATGTATGACCCTACATGCTACTGAGAGAGTTAAGGTTAGGGTCAGGGTCAGGGTTAGTGTCAGGGTTAGGGTTAGGTCAGGGTTAGGGTTAGGTCAGGGTTATATTTCGGGTTAGGCTTATATTTTGGGTTAGGGTTATATTTTGGGTTAGGCTTATATTTTGGGTTAGGGTCAGCAGGGGCGTTCTACTCTCTTACTCATCACTCCAGGCTCCAGTCCATTCTACCTGGCCCCATGGGTTACGAATACGCACCAGTTTGGTCATATTTCCCCTGTACGACACCTGCAGAGTGAGATTACATTTAACATTACATTTAACGCATAGCCGACAAAATGACTAATGTGCTATTCAGATCAGCCTGGAAGACACTTCACACTGGATTTGTTTCAACTGCCTCTTTCCTGGCCCATTATGCAGGAACCTACCTGGCTATGTCAATAAAATGGTAGAGACAAGACTGTCATTGGCTCACCTGTTCGACCCCGGTTAATGAGTAGGCGTGACCTTTGACCAACTTCTTAAAGGTCACTGCCTCCTTGTCATCGTTACCGGTGGTCTATGGACAGAGAAAGGACCCCATTAAAGACACACACACACACAGCTGTGTCCACTGAGTGTAATTGAGGGTATCACCACTGACGTCTATGGAGCACCCCAGCAGGGATCCCCTCTCCACGGCCCGACTCATAATGCTAAAGAGGTCTTCGGGGGCCTTCTTCAGGTCGTACACCTCCGTCACCCCTCCGGTGAAGTCCTCGAAACCCTCCGACGTGCTGCCTCCTGACAGAGCCTCGTAACAGCCATTCAGCCTGAAACCAACCACACACACACCACACACACACACACACACCACACACACCATACACCACACACCACACACACGCACACCACACACACCATACACCACACACCACACACACGCACACCACACACAGAACACACACACCACACACACGCACACCACACACACACACGTGAACAAGGCTGTACCATACAAACCGACCTGAGGTTAATAGATGGAAAGTTGAAAGACAAGCGCATGCATTGGTTCTTACTTAGCGTAGGCCTTCTCCTAATGTGTGTGTGTGTTGGTTCTTACTTAGCGTAGGCCTTCTCCTAATGTGTGTGTGTGTGTTGGTTCTTACTTAGCGTAGGCCTTCTCCTAATGTGTGTGTGTGTGTGTTGGTTCTTACTTAGCGTAGGCCTTCTCCTAATGTGTGTGTGTGTTGGTTCTTACTTAGCGTAGGCCTTCTCCTAATGTGTGTGTGTGTGTGTGGGTTCTTTCTTAGCGTAGGCCTTCTCCTAATGTGTGTGTGTGTTGGTTCTTACTTAGCGTAGGCCTTCTCCTAATGTGTGTGTGTGTGTTGGTTCTTACTTAGCGTAGGCCTTCTCCTAATGTGTGTGTGTGTGTGTTGGTTCTTACTTAGCGTAGGCCTTCTCCTTATGTGTGTGTGTGTGTGTGTGTGTTGGTTCTTACTTAGCGTAGGCCTTCTCCTAATGTGTGTGTGTGTGTTGGTTCTTACTTAGCGTAGGCCTTCTCCTAATGTGTGTGTGTGTTGGTTCTTACTTAGCGTAGGCCTTCTCCTAATGTGTGTGTGTGTGTTGGTTCTTACTTAGCGTAGGCCTTCTCCTAATGTGTGTGTGTGTGTGTTGGTTCTTACTTAGCGTAGGCCTTCTCCTTATGTGTGTGTGTGTGTGTGTGTGTTGGTTCTTACTTAGCGTAGGCCTTCTCCTAATGTGTGTGTGTGTGTTGGTTCTTACTTAGCGTAGGCCTTCTCCTAATGTGTGTGTGTGTGTTGGTTCTTACTTAGCGTAGGCCTTCTCCAGCAGGGCGCTCCAGAACTCTTGACCCTCGCCAGAGTGGACAAACAGTGGCTTTCCGTCCTTTGTCGGCAACCTGTCGTCTATGACAACGTCCACCCAGTCACCAAACTGCCAGAACTGCGGTCGAAACAGGAGTTGCAGTCAGGCATCTAACTTTTACAAATGCTGCTTTAGGTTTTGAGTTTTAGGGTGTGTGTGTGTGTGTGTGTGTGTGTGTGTGTGTGTGTGTGTGTGTGTGTGTGTGTGTGTGTGTGTGTGTGTGTGTGTGTGTGTGTGTGTGTGCGTGTTTGTGTGTTGACCTGGAAGTGAAAGATCCCAGCATACTGGCTGTCAAAGTCTTGACCCTGTGGGACCACCCTCTGGAGGAGGTTGTTGTTCAGAGTCAACGAGGCAATAGCTGCCAGCAACCAGCAGTCACCTGGAACACACACACATGTACACACACACACATACACACACATGTACACACACACACACATGTAGTAGACTGGACACGAACCAGTAGACTGGACACACACCAGTAGACTGGACACACACCAGTAGACTGGACACACACCAGTAGACTGGACACACACCAGTAGACTGGACACACACCAGTAGACTGGACACACACCAGTAGACTGGACACACACCTGTAGACTGGACACACACCAGTAGACTGGACACACACCAGTAGACTGGACACGCACCAGTAGACTGGACACACACCAGTAGACTGGACACACACCAGTAGACTGGACACACACCTGTAGACTGGACACGCACCAGTAGACTGGACACACACCAGTAGACTGGACACACACCAGTAGACTGGACACACACCTGTAGACTGGACACGCACCAGTAGACTGGACACACACCAGTAGACTGGACACGCACCAGTAGACTGGACACACACCAGTAGACTGGACACACACCAGTAGACTGGACACGCACCTGTAGACTGGACACGCACCAGTAGACTGGACACGCACCAGTAGACTGGACACACACCAGTAGACTGGACACGCACCAGTAGACTGGACACACACCAGTAGACTGGACACACACCAGTAGACTGGACACACACCAGTAGACTGGACACACACCAGTAGACTGGACACGCACCAGTAGACTGGACACACACCAGTAGACTGGACACACACCTGTAGACTGGACACACACCAGTAGACTGGACACACACCAGTAGACTGGACACACACCAGTAGACTGGACACACACCAGTAGACTGGACACGCACCTGTAGACTGGACACGCACCAGTAGACTGGACACGCACCAGTAGACTGGACACGCACCAGTAGACTGGACACACACCAGTAGACTGGACACACACCAGTAGACTGGACACGCACCTGTAGACTGGACACGCACCAGTAGACTGGACACGCACCAGTAGACTGGACACACACCAGTAGACTGGACACACACCAGTAGACTGGACACACACCAGTAGACTGGACACACACCAGTAGACTGGACACGCACCAGTAGACTGGACACGCACCAGCACAGGTTCATCACTAATGTTTCCCAACCGTACCCAACTGTTTGTCTTCTACATTAATTAGTGAACCAACCAACCAGCCAACTCACCAGCCTACATATGAATAAACATGACTCACTATAGAAGAGCAGGCATTTGTCAACAACAGGATCAGGCTTTCTCTCCACTAGGGGGAGCCAGACTTCCTCCTACGTGCCTCAGTGATTAGCGGGACTCACCCAAAGCTCCTTGGCAGACATCAGTGCGTGTGGCCCCATCCATTATAAAGTGTGGACGGCTGCAGATCTCCTGTGAGGCGTGAAGAGGTTGTGTTAGATGTGCCTGGTTTCTGTTGTTGTTTGTTATGCTAACACACACATTAACACAGAAACCGGTGGACTTGCTATTTTTACTCAAACTGTCTCAGGGGCGATGTCACTGCCCCGCAGTACAGCTGTATTCATTTGGGACTGTTGTTGGACACGGGTCACCACTGTCTCACTGCACTCTAGCACCTCCTTGTGGAGGGTTGTATTTCAGCTGTTACTGCGTTCTCAGCACACTAAGGTGCTGGCGAGTTGTTCTGTGTTGAGCGAACATTATGGTTACAACCCTAAGAGAGGGCCGTCCGATGCTCCAAGATAAAGGACAAGCTCCAAGATTAAAGGACAAGCTCCAAGATAAAGGACAAGCTCCAAGATAAAGGACAAGCTCCAAGATTAAAGGACAAGCTCCAACATAAAGGACAAGCTCCAAGATTAAAGGACAAGCTCCAACATAAAGGACAAGCTCCAACATAAAGGACAAGCTCCAACATAAAGGACAAGCTCCAAGATAAAGGACAAGCTCCAAGATTAAAGGACAAGCTCCAACATAAAGGACAAGCTCCAAGATAAAGGACAAGCTCCAACATAAAGGACAAGCTCCAAGATTAAAGGACAAGCTCCAACATAAAGGACAAGCTCCAAGATTAAAGGACAAGCTCCAACATAAAGGACAAGCTCCAAGATAAAGGACAAGCTCCAAGATTAAAGGACAAGCTCCAACATAAATGACAAGCTCCAAGATTAAAGGACAAGCTCCAACATAAAGGACAAGCTCCAACATAAAGGACAAGCTCCAACATAAAGGACAAGCTCCAAGATAAAGGACAAGCTCCAACATAAAGGACAAGCTCCAAGATAAAGGACAAGCTCCAACATAAAGGACAAGCTCCAACATAAAGGACAAGCTCCAAGATAAAGGACAAGCTCCAAGATAAAGGACAAGCTCCAACATAAAGGACAAGCTCCAACATAAAGGACAAGCTCCAACATAAAGGACAAGATCCAACATAAAGGACAAGCTCTAACATAAAGGACAAGCTCCAACATAAAGGACAAGCTCCAACATAAAGGACAAGCTCCAAAATAAAGGACAAGCTCCAAAATGAAGGACAAGCTCCAAAATGAAGGACAAGCTCCAACATAAAGGACAAGCTCTACAGAAGGCCTAAGCTCTTGAACAAGGCCAATGTTACAGTAGGTAAGCCCAGGCCGTTGCCGATAACTTAAGGCCCCAAGTTTTCCCCGTAGGTTTTTCCTGTAAGACTCACCGTGGGTCTCTTCCATCGTATTCCCTGGGTCTTTGAGGACTGCGGTCCCAGCTCATTGAACCCCAGGGAGGAAGGGGCACTGGGAAACAGGCTGTCCTCAAACAGACTGTGGTTCTGGAGGCACTGGGCCCTTAGCGACTCAAAGTCCTGGCTGAGGTACTTGATGGCCTTGTGGTTCTGGCCCAGACCCTCGTCCCGGTCCCACTGGTTCCGCAGTTTGGCGGCCATCCCGGTTGCGTACACCGACATTCTGTAGGTGTGGTTGGTTGAGCAGGGGTCGAAGGTCAGCGGCTCAGAGAGGACGTTTTCTCAGCGTTGTCTAATCGGGATTAGGGAAGAGTAACTCCTGTAGGAATGTAAACTTAATTCAAAATACGACTCTTTGTGGCTCTGCAGAAATCTGGCACACGAAACAATATCCACATACAGTGAAGGCAAACATGATTTGATCCCCTGCTGATTTTGTACAATGACCATCTATGCACACTAGGTAGCTGGGAAGATAACAGAGAGTTAACCATGACCATCTATGCACACTAGGTAGCTGGGAAGATAACAGAGAGTTAACCATGACCATCTATGCACACTAGGTAGCTGGGAAGATAACAGAGAGTTAACCATGACCATCTATGCACACTAGGTAGCTGGGAAGATAACAGAGAGTTAACCATGACCATCTATGCACACTAGGTAGCTGGGAAGATAACAGAGAGTTAACCATGACCATCTATCAGAGCTGTGCTCGAGACCACCTAAAGCGAGACCGAGACGAGACCGAGACCGAAGGGGGCCGAGACCGAGACGAGACCAAGACCGAAGGGGGCCGAGACCGAGACGAGACCGAGACCGAAGGTGGCCGAGACCGAGACGAGACCGATACCAAAGGGGCCGAGACCGAGACCAGTCATATCAACACTAAATAATATGACATGTTTTTGGTCCAATGACCAATGTAAAAAAACACTTGACCAACAGCATCAGATCATCTACTGTGTTGTCATCCTGAATGAAATGAATTTTATTTAAAGAGTATGTAGGCCTATTTATTGTCTTATGTTACCATAAAATACGAAAATAAAACCATGATTTTAAAATGCACAGGCTATGATATTAAAATTTCCAAAAATCGAATAAATGAAAATCCATCAAACTGTATGTCCTATGTTGATGTAGTAAATGCTAACACATTTTAGATCACAAGCGACTTGCAATCAAATGATTTGCGCATGATTGGCCGATAAACAAATCTATTTATAATTATTTATCCGTCCACAGGCACGCAGCTTCAGTTGTTTGTCTGCTTGAGCAGGACACGCAAACGAACCGGTTGCACTGCGCACAGTGTTCATTATTGTTACGAGTGCACATGAGACAGCAGCAAACTAACCCGGTTGAACTGCGCACAGTGTTCATATAGATCAGACCAAAACCCGTCCAGTTTAATAAAGATCGGACCAAAACGGGTTCAGTTTCATATAGATCGGACCATAACCGTTCCAGTTTTATGCTCTTTCTGCCGTATGCCCCCCGGACTTATGTATGTCCCACGTCCTTCTGTGTGCATGAGTAATTTCATTTATCGCCCATTTGTAGTTAGCCTATTAATAATTATTGTTTATATTCGTTTAATTTCGATACAAAACAATATTTTGTTGAAGTCTCTTGTAGGCTATATGAATACACTGTGGTTCATTCGTTATTAATTATTGAGTGCAATAGGCGCATGACACATGAATGGGGCTGTATGTATTTGGCGGAATTCGTTCTGTTTATTTAGTGAAACATATTTCTTTATAAACGTACCTCTTTTTTTGTAGTTCAACCAAGCCAATCAGACTATTGTCTATATGTGTTCTCGTAGTATTTGTCTGTGTATCGCCCATTCAACCATTGCCATATAGGCTCAGTGAAGTGTGATCGGTGTCTGGGTACCGCAATTAGGGTACCAACGCCCAGCGGCGTGGGATTTTGGCGACAGGAAGGCAGTTTAGGTATCAAAAACATGTAAATAGTAGTTTTATATATTGTTCGGTTTGTGATTTTGCAATTCTGAAAACGGGACAAGGTAAAATGCACGTATTTAGGAAAAGTCATGGAAGGACGTCGGCTGTAGCTTTTCAACATTATGTATGTATTTTAATTACTAACCGCTGTGTGTTTTCGGACAAATTATTTATTTGTGCTCAATGTGCTGAATATAGGCAAAACGAATATAATGGCAGATTGTGCAGACATGATCGAGCATATGTTTAAGATTGAAGTATTTACGTGAATGGGTGCACGCTCTAGCGACGCTGGGGGTGGGCTTTTCTTCAAAAGTACATAGCCATTGGCGGGATAAGCCACATCAGAAAAAAACAGTCTGACTCTGGACGAAATACAGCCAATGGAAATACAGCCTCTACATGTCATACTTAAATATTTTGCTAGAAAAAATTGTGGGCGATAATTTCTACGCTGGTCTCGGCTGGTCTCGGAAGAATTTACGAGTCCTTACTGTCCGAGACCGAGTCGAGACCGAGTCCAAATGTAACCGAGACCGAGACGAGACCGAGACCTTAAAAAGTGGTCTCGAGACCGGTCTCGAGACCGAGACCGGTCTCGAGTACTACAGCTCTGCCATCTATGCACACTAGGTAGCTGGGAAGATAACAGAGAGTTAACCATGACCATCTATGCACACTAGGTAACTAGGGAAGATAACAGAGTTAACCATGACCATCTATGCACACTAGGTAGCTGGGAAGATAACAGAGACTTAACCATGACCATCTATGCACACTAGGTAGCTGGGAAGATAACAGAGAGTTAACCATGACCATCTATGCACACTAGGTAGCTGGGAAGATAACAGAGAGTTAACCATGACCATCTATGCACACTAGGTAGCTAGGGAGGTAACATTGAACCATGGTGAGTCATTGAGTACAGCTCTCTGGGAGTATCTGTAAATGGAAAACAGGTTATGTTAGAATCCACACTACTGTGCAAAGGATTTAAGCAGGTGTGAAGCAATTCTGTATCAAGCAAGTTTATTCATATAGCACAATTCATACATAGAAGCAATTAAATGTGCTTTACAGAGGAAGAAAATAAGAAATAATAAAATACCTGCATTTCATATTGATAGCAACCAAACCAACTATATTAGCATTCTGTAAGATATGAATGCTTTAAAAAATACATTTTAATTGTAATTTTTTATCGATTAACAAAATGCAAAGTCAGTGGACAGAAGGAAAATCTGAATGTAATCAATATTCACCTTGAAAACAGCCTCAACTCTTTTAGATACAAGTGTACACTGTATGAATGCAACATGGGACTCTGAGAGGGCGTTCAAACGCAATAGAGAATGGGAGCGGCCCTGTTTTTTGTTTACCCTCTTTTTGTAATGTTGGTCTGCCTCTAACTAAAGGAGGCAGGCACATGCAAAACCTTAGGGTTGGTCGTTCCCGGTGATTATGGCCACACTTAGCAGCCGACACCTCATGCTTTATGATGGACACATCTCTGTTTTTGTGATTGAGGCAGTGATTTCACTTTGACTTGATGTTCTGGACCAACTTTCCGTTGTAGAGAAATTATAGTGAGTAAAAAACATGTGTTTAGTCATGGAGAGCAAATGAATGAAAAACAATTGCCTTTTTTCCACTATTTACTAAAATTCGTTTTTGAACACTGAGTTGAACGTATGCTAATATAGGTTCGCTGATAGATGATGTCTGCTCGCTTGTGGCTGAGCTCATGGCTTACATTTACTCCCCCACAAAAAAATATGTTGAAGAACAGAAAAACGATATTGCAATATTGCCAAAATGATGGAGGTGAAAAACAAAAACATGTTAGGTTTTATGTCAGGGAAGCCTTGTCACAGCTCCCTCCGAAGTCACAGAGCCCACACCCCTCTGGTGCAAGTTGTTTACAGACACCGGCCTTTCAAATGTCTGAGTCCTGAGGGCAGAACTCGGCAGAGAGGAATGAAGGTGTACTACCTTTAAGGTGAGAGAATACAGGTGCATTTGTATACACAAGATTGGGGAAAAAACGCCCAACGCATGGCTATTTTGTAGCCGGTTTAGCCAGCTGCGTCAGAGCCCTTACGGGCATGTGGTTTGCCGTCATTCTGCCACACGTGTTTGGCAGAACTATCTCCAGTTTCTGTGGCTGTTGCGAATCGACAGGCAGACAGGGAAGTGCTTGTGTTTTCCGTGGAACAGTTTCCCTGCAAGTTCAGGCACATCCTGGTCACACCAACCACACTAGTTCTCCCAGTGGCAGACATGTTTTCTCTAAGGGCTGGTAAGGGTTTTCCCATACTGTCTCGGTTTAAGTGGGGAATGGGAGATCCGTTCTAGGTTCTAGGTTGCCTGTGGGATGTAGGTTTTAGGCTTCGGGTTGTACAACAGGTTTCAGCTGTCTGTGGGGGTGGAATTGTATAGGTTTGGGATCTTTCTTTCATCTTATTACAGTTGGGTTTGCTGTTAACGTAGAATACCAAAACAAAAGAAGTATGAAGAAAAAAAAACATCAATCTATATATTTTTCACATTTGTATGTTGCACATTGTTGTGTAGAATTTCAGGAACATACCTTTAAATCTTCAACATTTTCTCCCAGCTGTCAAGATTAGGTTTTCATATTCAGAGCATTGAGAAACCTCTTATCTAGCATGTTGCATGAAATGAACCAACCTTTTTAATGCATACAGAACAAGCTCATGTCTAGGTCATACATGTTTAATTTAGACACCGTGGTGTTGTATGAGCCTGTGGTAAGACATTTATAAGTGTCTGAGTTACTACCGTCTATTACCACACAGGTAGTCCTACCACACCTGACAACTAATATGACGCACACAGTAAACATACATACACACACATACACGCACACACATGTTGAATTGACCATACCTTGTATATCCTGTTCATTTAACACATAAATCCTGTACTTGAACACACCTACATAATCTCACAGGGATAGAGACGTAGGAGAAGGAGAAAGACAAGAGGAGACAGGCGGATAAGAGGAGACAGACAAACAAGAGGAGACAGACAAACAAGAGGAGACAGACAGACAGACAGACAAGAGGAGACAGACAAGAGGAGACAGACAGACAGACAAGGAGACAGACAGACAAGAGGAGACAGACAGACAGACAGACAAGGAGACAGACAGATAAGAGGAGACAGACAGACAAGAGGAGACAGACAGATAAGAGGAGACAAACAGACAAGAGGAGACAGACAGACAGATAAGAGGAGACAAACAGACAAGAGAAAAGAAGAAAAGAAAGAGAGAAGAGAAGGAGACGCAAAGAGAGAGACAGAGAGTGGAGTAATGAGACTGAGCGTGTGGAATTCTTGCATACAAAAGGACAATTTCTCATTTCAATATAATTCGTCCACCTGAAGCTGATTCAACACAATCATTAGACAGGTGTTCTTTTGCTGCGGACAATAACAGGCCACAATAAAGTATTGTTTAACATAATGCCACAAATGTCTTCAGGTTTCAGAGAATGTGCAATTGCCATGAAGACTGCAAAAAATTCCTCCAGAGCTATCGCCAGATAATGTAATGTTAATTTCTCTACCATTAACACACAATGTTTTTAAAGAAAATTTCATTAGCTACAGAGGACAGTTCCTGGGACCCAGTTTTGTCATTTAAACATTATACCAACAAAGGAAACTGGCATATTAAGATATCATTTCGCCATAGACATTTTAAAATAAACTGTGAAAATGCGTTCAAAACAAGCAGAGTCTGTTTCCATTGTAAACAGACACAAACTTGCTGTCTGCATGGGCTATAAACGACGTAAACATATTATTATTACATATAACGACACACATCCTTTTAGCAGCGTGTGTATTAAGCTTGTTAAAAGTGGTCACTGCAATATATTGTTAGGCACTTATTTCATTAAGTTGTACACAAGCAAACAGTAAATATGTCCAAGTCCAAGTTTGGAACGCAGAGTGGCTGAACAAAGTATCGCTGCATATGTGGTTCCCACCGTAAAGAAGGAGGTAGAGAACTGTGCATGTGTGGTTCCCACCGTGAAGAAGGAGGTAGAGAACTGTGCATGTGTGGTTCCCACCGTAAAGAAGGAGCTAGAGAACTGTGCATGTGTGGTTCCCACCGTGAAGAAGGAGGTAGAGAACTGTGCATGTGTGGTTCCCACCGTAAAGAAGGAGGTAGAGAACTGTGCATGTGTGGTTCCCACCGTGAAGAAGGAGGTAGAGAACTGTGCATGTGTGGTTCCCACCGTGAAGAAGGAGGTAGAGAACTGTGCATGTGTGGTTCCCACCGTAAAGAAGGAGGTAGAGAACTGTGCATGTGTGGTTCCCACCGTGAAGAAGGAGGTAGAGAACTGTGCATGTGTGGTTCCCACCGTGAAGAAGGAGGTAGAGAACTGTGCATGTGTGGTTCCCACCGTGAAGAAGGAGCTAGAGAACTGTGCATGTGTGGTTCCCACCGTAAAGAAGGAGCTAGAGAACTGTGCATGTGTGGTTCCCACCGTGAAGAAGGAGCTAGAGAACTGTGCCCCACATACGGGCATTTTGTTATCAGTTTTTGGATTTAAAAAACTCTAGATGAATTTGCATGCCGGTTCGTCCAATCACAATCAATTCATGTAATATTTAATTAAAGAGAAAGGGCAAACAGGTCAAACCAGACAGGTGAATTGGAGATTTGAAATCACTCAGTTAACTGTCAATTTGCATTAGTTTGACTTATTTTGCCCTGCTACACGAATCATATGGGGTTCATTATAATTGTTGCACTCGACTCCATGATCTGGAGGTGTGTGCGGAATATAGATAAGGATGATATATGGGTGTGTAGCCCGTGGGACGGGTCTTAGGCGCACTCATCTATACCAATGCAGCCATTGTCAAATTGACATGTTTATATTCGTCATTTTAGACACTAGTCACGTCACATAAAGTCTAAACCGTAAGGAAATTATATTATAGAATAATAAAAAAATGGTAAAGCAGGGGGTGCACTAAAGTAATCGCTGAACACTTAGTATGAATCGATTACACTCAAATATCCTCGACAAAGTTTTTTGGACAAGTTTTTCGTCCATGCTATCATTATTATTTTATTATACAGGTGTGCATTGTAAAATAAACGAAATGCCAGAAAACATGTGATTCGTGCAATCTGAGCATTTTATGAGGAATGGCTATACTTAATTAGAGATATGACAAAAGAGAACTTAACATCCACTGCTGTCTGACAAAAATAACTAGAATTGATAAAATTCTAATTCTAAAATTAATTCCCATGATGAAACTCTCTGTGGAAAGTGGAGACACATCTGTGGCACCTAGATGCATATGATCTGCAGGGAATTTGACCAAGTTAACTAAAAGATTAGTTATCTCTGTGGTAAACTAGTTATATAGCCTTCATCTGTTCAATTATAAGTAATAAAAACTGAAATATTCCTACCTTGTTAACCTGGTGCTGGTTATTGTGAGGAGAAATGTGTGTTGTGTTGTCTATACCACCGCCCTCGCATGTTTAGTTCCGCTGAATCTACAGCTGGGCTGGCTTACTTTGGAGACTGGGAAGTAGGACATGGTAATTCTGACATTATCGGGTTCAAGAGATTCAAGTGCATGTCGCCACATTGTTTCAACCCCAGCATTTTTGCCTTATGCGTTTCATACAATTACTAACACCGAAGTTGTTAGCTTGCTTGACCAATGCTTTTGCGGGCATGAAATAGGCCTAAACGCATAAAAAGGTTTTCATTTAAATGATTTAAAATCCAAACGGTTGGAGAATTTAAGAAAATAAACACTGTCCCCATCATAACAATGGAAGCTTTATAGAATATATTTCGATTGTGAAGTCGTGCAAGTAAAGTAGGATATCAGATTATCAGAGTTTTATTCGCCAAGTCCGTTTACAACAAACAATGGATGTGTTCTGGTCCGTTACTGCAACACTTAATACACACTTAACGCACACTTAATGAACGAATAGGAATAAAATAAAACATTGTGTTCACACAATCACCACCAGGGGTCGCCCTTCCTTGTTTACACCTCCACGATCTCCGCAGGGAAATAGATGAATTGCAGATAAGGGCGTTTCATGTCCCTTGGGCGAGCCGTTTACTAAAAGGGTTGGATCATGTGGCTCCCGAAAAAATGAATTGATTATTCAGTGCGTCTATACAACCTTTAATTAATACTTTATAAAATAATATAACTGTTGGAACTTGGAAAATTGAGTAAATTATGAGCTATTTACTACATAATACACCCATATGCCCCAATAGGAGGCGCTGTATCATCCGTGAGTGAAGACAAGTTTACGGTTTACGTTTTTAGTCATTTTATTACAATTCAACTACAAATAAACTATATTTAAGTGCTACAATACATGCCAATTTCATGTGACACTTTTGACATTGTCGAGCCCAACAAAACATAGCAGGCTACAGACATAGTTTGGGTTTTGTTGGCAGTGGTGGTGGCATATGTATGAATGACGGAGAAGTCACAAAACACACACATTTTCATACTTGCAAAGTGCGAATACTATAAAAATGTACCTTTAATTTGTTTCAAAATGTGCATCAGCCATTTCATTTTTGTGTAATGCAAACTGGACTTCATATTCCTGATCGTTATTTTTCGTTATAACCACATGCAATTTCATTCCAATTGCTCAAACGAGAAGTTGATGTGATAACGCAGTATGTCCTAATTGCTTCACCTGGTACAATTATTCCTATGTCAGCATGGTGACGTAATGCTGAGTGTCACTCTATGCGAGCTGCAAATCAAACAGGTGCAAACTAATCGCTAAGATCAACTTGCGTGAGAGACAAAACCACTTAATAAGCAAGTTAATCTAAGCAATTAGTTGTCGCTTTGACCAGACCTCGTATTTTACTGTGGAATTACACTTGGACTAACTGACAAACTATTTCAGAGGCTCTGCATCTTTTTTCATCCATGTAGACAAGCACAGTTCCCGTTATTTCACACAGATACCAACTAATACATTCCCTCAAGCATATACCTACCTTATTATGTTTAGAAACCATCTCAGAACGAGCAGCAAATCATTTTTACTTAATAAAAAAAGGTATTAGAGCCCTTGAATAGCAGTTGAAGATGCATGTCCAGTATACTAAACTGTAACTATGGTGATACATAAATTGGCTTATGCACATTGAGAGGCAAAGAAAGTTTAGAAATCAACACTTTTTGGACCCAGAATGATTTTTCTCAACTATTAACAAAAACATTTGGTGAGGTACATAAAATGTCTTTACAATATTGTGACCAGTTTGGGTCGTAAATGTGACCAACTGGATCCAGTCAGCACATTGCAATATGGTCCTTCTCATTTGGCACATTTTCTCATTTTTGTCCTCTCAGTTTTCCATGTAAGAAACAATATCGATTAAACAACTTTTTGTACAATTTCTATATTTATGTTTTGTTTCAAACGGTAGGTAGAAAAAAGTTAAATGCACATTAGAACACACAATAACTTTGAACACTGTAATACAACAGAAGATATTATCCAGCCTCCTGTAAAACGTGGTAACATGTGGTTCCAGGAACATTGATGTTTGCTTACAAAGACACCTTGAAGGACACTTGAGACGTAAAACATTTTCCCCAACCATCAGATGGCCAACAGCATCACCACCATCGATGTGGAAATACAGGCAGACTTCAGTGAATGAGAAGCGCAACCCTGTCTTGCATGGGAACAGATTTGGGGGCTTTCAGTACAACAATTTACTGCCTGGTCCAGGAACTGATAGTGCTGCCTTGTCGGGACCAAAAGAAAACTAGCGCACACACACACACACACACACACACACACACACACACACACACACACACACACACACACACACACACACACACACACACACACACACACACACACACACACACACACACACACACACACACACACACACACACACACACACACACACACACACACACACACACACACACACACACACACACACACACACACACACCTTAATTTTGTCATTCATACAAACACACTGGTTGCCTGTAGTTAGTGGTTTAACATCAGTGTACCAAGATGAGTGCCCTGAAACATGGCTTCAGACCCGATGAGACCCACTGATTTTAGATACTGAATGTCTACAGCTTGGTTGAAAGGCAACTTGGAAGTGCTTGTTAAATAGACGTGACAAGTGTTTTCATCGTTTTCAGATAGTTTGGAATGGAACTAGTTCACCGTCTGCATTGTAAAGCATTCGTACCTAGAGATTGGCGATTAGTTCAGTTGCACGTGATGTTTGGCATATCACCAAACGTAATTGTAAAAAAAAAGGTCTTATAAATGTATTTTCCATTAAAACCACAACATTTCAACATCTGTGGAACACAAGCGAGCCGTAACACAGACCCCGGAATATAGGTGACGTCCAGATCTCAGAATTTGAGGTCATTCAGTAAAGTTACCAAGGTACCCAGGAAATAGAATGGTGTTCTACCCAGTGAGTACCCGGTGAGTACCCTGTGAGTACCCGGTGAGTACCCGGTGAGTACCCGGTGAGTACCCGGTGAGTACCCGGTGAGCACCCGGTGAGCACCCGGTGAGCACCCGGTGAGCACTCAATCCCCTCAGTCCCTGTCAGTACGTATCACCAGTATACGGTACCAGTTGGTTGTGTGTCATTGTGACCAGGACTTGACCCAGTAGCACCAACACATCCCTCATTATCCTAACAAGACGATTGGAACTTCTGTACCTGAAAAATCTGTACCGTTCCCTCTTTACACTTTGAGATTAACGGCAAAAAAAGAAGAAAAAAACAGGATAAATCTACAGCCCTTTTTACTTAAACATTTTTTTTCTTTTTTGCAGATATTAAGAATGAAACTGCTCCATAATGACACTCCCATCGATCACATCAAGCCAGAGCAGTGCTCGCATGCCAAGGGGCCATGGGCAGGTCAGTACTGTTGTGTCGTGACTCACATGGGCAGGTCAGAACTGTTGTGTCGTGACTCACATGGGCAGGTCAGTACTGTTGTGTTGTGGCTCACATGGGCAGGTCAGTACTGTTGTGACTCACATGGGCAGGTAAGTACTGTTGTGACTCACATGGGCAGGTCAGTACTGTTGTGTTGTGGCTCACATGGGCAGGTCAGTACTGTTGTGGCTCACATGGGCAGGTCAGTACTTTTGTGGCTCACATAGGCAGGTCAGTACTGTTGTGGCTCACATGGGCAGGTCAGTACTGTCGTGACTCACATGGGCAGGTCAGTACTGTTGTGACTCACATGGGCAGGTCAGTACTGTCGTGGCTCACATGGGCAGGTCAGTACTGTCGTGTTGTGGCTCACATGGGCAGGTCAGTACTGTCGTGTTGTGGCTCACATGGGCAGGTCAGTACTGTCGTGTTGTGGCTCACATGGGCAGGTCAGTACTGTCGTGTTGTGGCTCACATGGGCAGGTCAGTACTGTCGTGACTCACATGGGCAGGTCAGTACTGTCGTGTTGTGGCTCACATGGGCAGGTCAGTACTGTCGTGTTGTGGCTCACATGGGCAGGTCAGTACTGTCGTGTTGTGGCTCACATGGGCAGGTCAGTACTGTCGTGTTGTGGCTCACATGGGCAGGTCAGTACTGTTGTGGCTCACATGGGCAGGTCAGTACTGTTGTGGCTCACATGGGCAGGTCAGTACTGTTGTGGCGTGTTTTCCTGGAGGTACCGTCGTCGCGCGGCAACGCCCTCTGCAGGCTTGACATGGCAGCCGTGCGCTCGATGTCAATCATGGCATACAGTTCCGTCCTCCGCGTGGGGGTGGAGGGGGGGAGGAGCAGAGCCCCTAGGCCGACTCCGCACGGGGTGGTGGGCGTCTGCGGGCCGCTGGAGTCCGAACCCTTCTCCATCTCCAGTTCTATATAGTTCAGCTGCCTCAGGGGATTCGATGGCGACCCGCCGGGCACTCGACCTGACCGGAAGTCGAAGTTAAAGATGGTGGGCGTGGAACCGACGACACCGCCAGCGCAGTCCCGACGCCGTGGAATTAGCCGCGCAGAGTCCAGTTTGGCGCTAAGCGGGATGTTTACATTCTCCGTGTTGACGTAGTTGTGCATGGCGTCCAGACCTCCTAGGCTGTGGTGATGAAGATGAGGGCGATGAAAATTATGATTGCGGTGGTTGTTGTTGTGGTGGTGGTGGTAGCCGTTAAGCGACGGGGTCTTTGGTCTGTACCCGCGATACACCTCCTCCTCGTCCTCCTCGTCACACTCGGAGAAGCGCCTGGCGGTCTCCCAGACCGGCGGCAGCGGAGGGAGGTTCTCGTAATTCAGAAGCGCTGTCCGTCTCTGGGCGGAGTTATTGGCATTCTGGGTCGAGTCCGGGGGAGGGACCGCGGGCCGGTTACGACGTGATGTCAGGGCGGTGGTTGGGACAGGGGCGGGGCCTGGGACGGACCTGTGTGACTGGGTGCCGCTGTTCTGGGGTCCATGGGCAGAGTTGGAGCGGAGCTCGGTCCCTGAATAAGATGTTCTGGAGTCAGGGTGGGGGTTTGGGTGGGGGTTTGGATTGGGAGGGAGAGGCGGAGGCGGCGTGTCTTTCCGGCTGTCACAGCCGCTGTCTCCTTCCTGGATACGCCCGGCATTGCCCATCACACAGCCACACCCGCTCTGACCACCAGGGGGAGCTCCCGAGCTGGGCTCTCCGTTAGACCCGCCAAGCTCCAGCGCCCCATCCCCAGGCCCTCTGGACCCAGGATCCTGTTCCCCTGGTGTCGGCTTCTGCCTCCGCTGGGCCGGGGTGGGACCCAGGATGAATTGGACCCCATCGGGCTCCATCAGCACGGACGGCTCTGTGTCTGTGTCCATCACAGCGGGGGTGGGCGGGGCGGCGCTGAATGAGGAGGAGGAGTCCAGATCGGACGGCCGTGGCTCCAGGGGTGCGTGTCTGTTCGGGCGTTTGCACTGGTCCTCCTGAACGCCGGCGGTGTTAACGTAGGTGTGGACCTGGAGAGTACAGAGAGAAGAAGAAGAACATTCACACCCAGAGACAGAAAACACCTGGGTGGAGGCATCGCACATCTGGACAGTCCCTGTTAGTGGGTGGAGTCCGCATCAGGATTACAGAAGTTAAACACAACCTAGCCAGAAGGCAGAACAAAAGTGTGTGTGATTGTGTGTGTGTGTACTCACTGTGTTGTCCGTGACCGGGAGGGGATGGGTCGAGTCCTCTCCGACAGACGGCAGCCTGGCACTTCCTATAGACGGATGCCGGCTAGAAGGGTGTGACGAAGCCTCACCAAACGATGGGTGTCGCCCAATCCCATTGGCTAACGCTGGGACAGAACAGCCAGGAGCTGCGACAAAGAGATACACGAGATGAATGTGTGTGTGTGTGTGTGCCAGCTGTGTTTTTGTGTTGTGAGCTACCATACGTTCTACAAATGTGATATGTGGTCCTACCTAGATATCTTCCCTTTGTAATCTATGTGGAAACTGGTTTGAGTGGAGACGTTATGGAAAGGGGAGGACTGCTGGATCACACATCAAAATATGGATAAAAGAAGGGTTTAGGTATCTTCAGTTCGGTTTAGTGGTTAGGGCTTAGTTAAATGGAGCAATACAGTTAAGTTATTGACGTGTGAAGATAAGTGTTAAGAGTTTTGGTTGTTGACCTTAAAAATCATTGTTTTTTTTCCTGGTCTTCACAAAAAAAACTGCAGGAGGTTCTAAGGGTAAAACTAACAATTAGGCAATTTTAGAATTGGAACTTGTGCATTACAGGTTAGGGTTTAGGGTTATAGGACGATATGCACATAACTACGCTTATATTTAGGCTGACAGTTAAAATAAGAATTAGTGGCCATAGATTTGTTGGTGTATATACCATGTACTGGTATGAACGTGTGTGTGTGTATGTGTGTGTGTGTGGGTCACTGTTAGGAGTGTGTGTGTGTCACTGTTAGGAGTGTGTGTGTGTCACTGTTAGGAGTGTGTGTGTGTCACTGTTAGGAGTGTGTGTGTCTCACTGGTAGGAGTGTGTGTGTCTCACTGGTAGGAGTGTGTGTGTCTCACTGGTAGGAGTGTGTGTGTGTCTTACTGGTAGGAGTATGTGTGTCTCACTGTTAGGAGTGTGTGTGTGTGTCTTACTGGTAGGAGTGTGTGTGTCTCACGGTTAGGAGTGTGTGTGGGTGTGTTTTACAGTTAGGAGTGTGTGTGTGTCACTGTTAGGAGTGTGTGTGTGTCTCACTGTTAGGAGTGTGTGTGTGTCACTGGTAGGAGTGTGTGTCTCACTGGTAGGAGTGTGTGTCTCACTGGTAGGAGTGTGTGTGTCTCACTGTTAGGAGTGTGTGTGTGTCACTGTTAGGAGTGTGTGTGTCTCACTGGTAGGAGTGTGTGTCTCACTGGTAGGAGTGTGTGTCTCACTGGTAGGAGTGTGTGTCTCACTGGTAGGAGTGTGTGTCTCACTGGTAGGGGTGTGTGTCTCACTGGTAGGAGTGTGTGTCTCACTGGTAGGAGTGTGTGTGTCTTACTGGTAGGAGTATGTGTGTGTCTCACTGTTAGGAGTGTGTGTGTGTCCCACTGTTAGGAGTGTGTGTGTCTCACTGGTAGGAGTGTGTGTGTCTCACTGGTAGGAGTGTGTGTGTGTCTCACTGGTAGGAGTGTGTGTGTGTCTCACTGGTAGGAGTGTGTGTGTCTCACTGGTAGGAGTGTGTGTGTGTCTTACTGGTAGGAGTGTGTGTGTGTCTTACTGGTAGGTGAGCATGGTGTCCAGGGAAGCTCCACCTCAGTAGATCCTCCACCTATTGGATTCATCTCCACCATGGTTTCCTCCACCACATTGATGCTGTTGTTGTGCATGATGTCCTGGAGCATGTTGAAGATCTCCTCAGCACGAGCACATTTAAAGGCAAAGATACCTGCAAGGAGACGTCAATCCATCACATCTATGTAGAGGAAAGTGGGATTTAAACACAAAGATACCTGCAAGGAGACGTCAATCTATCACATCTATGTAGAGGAGAGTGGGATTTTAAATAAAAGTGATTGTAAATTGTTCCACAGCTAAACGTAGAGGAGCATCACCTAAGCGAGCAGGTCTTGGGGTTCTGTTCAATATAAGCAGGTCACACAGAGCTCCAGACGAGCAACAAAGTTTGATCCAACCAAATAAGAAGAAAATAAACTTGACACACTGGAAAGAATCAAGCTGGCTGAACAGCAGAATTCCTCACCAGTCTGCCAAGTCAAGTTTTATCTTTATTTTGGAATGGCCTTACTATGGAAACAGGCTAGCATATATGCAGACTACCTGGTTCCACACAATGATGTGGAAACTGAGCTGCACTTTCCAACCATGCTGCAACTACCTGTACACTAGAGATCTGTGCGTAACTTTTCCTTGGAATTTTATTACTTTTAGTTTGTTTTAATTACTAGCTAGATGCCCTCATCGGTAGACAAAGGTGACAAGCGTGTGAGAAAGCAATTGGCAGAAAGGAAAAGAAGAGAAAAAAAAAGAAAAAATCATTGCATACCCTGCCCAGTCTGGCATCGTCGCCCACTCTCGAAAGAAAACAGGTTGGAGTCGTAACCATAGCGGCGGAGGCAGAGGTAGGGCCACGTGACTGCTTCGCGTTTCCTCGTGTGAAGGACGATCTCCTCTTCTGTCAGCTCCATCAAGCCCGAGCCCAACTCATTACCGTCGTCGTCCACATTGGTCACCTGGAAAGAGAAGGATAAATAGATTTAGATTGACAGAAATAGAGAGGGAGAAAGAGAGTGTGGAGTAATGAGATACAGAGGGGGAGGGAGTAGAGGGAAAGTACATTAGACAGAGGAGTGAGTGAGAGAGGAGAAAACCATCAGTGCATATTTCAGACAAGTAAATTCCCGTTAATAGTGTTTCTGGCATGGAGCCAGGAAAATGTTGTACTTGAATAAATGGTCACAGAGAAACAAAGGTAGTGAGATCTCTGCATTGGCAATCAGACAATCTGAGCAAGGACACAATACACAGATTTTAGATCATTTGTTTTTATTGTTTACTCAATCATAGAATAAATAATAATTGCATTATCGAAACACAGGAAATGTTTAGCAGACAGCAAGTACATCCCAACACAAAACGATAAATGCCACTTTAATTAGTCAAAGCAAGGGGGAAAAAACGACCGAAAATAAATACAGGTTTGCCAATTCAGCAGGTGCTTTTACATTAAACTGTTAATAAACTGATGTTACGTTCAACTGTTAATAAACTGATGTTAGATACAGCGTTGATACGTGTCAAGCTTAAAAGCCTTTTTGCAATGTGTTACTGTAGTTGGATGTAACATCAGAATGACACGTAGGTACAATATAAAGTAGTGAGTGGATAGCTTGTATAACAGTGTACATTTGCTGTATCAGCTAGAGGATACTGTTGGAGTAGCAGATGTTGGGAATAGCTGGGACATTTATCTGTACGGGGCCTTGCAATTTAAGTTGCAATTTAAGTTGGTTCCAGCCACTGAATGAAAGCACAGCATTGCACAGAGAAGCATAGCATCTAGTCACAAACTTCATATTTACATTTGTATTTTTGACTTATTTAACTCACGTGACTAATTGGAGACAAAGGAACAACAACATTTGACCTTGTCAGCTTTGGATTTCAAACACTGACCTTTTGGTTACTGGCCAGGTGCTCTTGATCCAATACTTTATGCATTACTTAGTATAGAACAGTATAGAACAGTGTAGCATCGGAGCTACAACATAGTACCAATCTGTTAGACAGGAATCAACAAAGGCTTACAGAACCTAAGATAAGATAGGTAAGAGTGGTCGAAGGTTGTCCAGTGATCTAAGGTGATTGCGCGGCCTAGGCTGTTCCAGAAGTCTCGAGAGATCCAGAAGTCTCGGGAGGTCCAGGCGTCTCGGGAGGTCCAGGTGTCTGGGGAGGTCCAGGCGTCTGGGGAGGTCCAGGCGTCTGGGGAGGTCCAGGCGTCTCGGGGGAGGTCCAGGCGTCTCGGGAGGTCCAGGCGTCTCGGGAGGTCCAGGCGTCTCGGGAGGTCCAGGCGTCTCGGGAGGTCCAGGCGTCTCGGGAGGTCCAGGCGTCTCGGGAGGTCCAGGCGTCTCGGGAGGTCCAGGCGTCTCGGGAGGTCCAGGCGTCTCGGGAGGTCCAGGCGTCTCGGATGAACCAGCAGTATTGGGTGGACCAGAAGTTTTAGCCACTCCCTCCAGAGAACATGTACTGCTGCAGCGTGGGTTCGAATCCAGCTCACTGCTCTTTCAGCAAAACTGTTTTCCTCTATCTTTCCCCGTTGTCTCTATCCAATGAGGCATTGAAATACTTGAAAATAGATTATTGATACCAAGAAGGGAGAGATACTAAGAAACGTGAAAAATGGGGAGAGAGGGAGAAAAGGAGAGCAAATAAAACATAGAAGATAACTGAAAATAGGGATGACAGATGCAGGAAGTAGAGGACCCACCTTGAATCTGCTTTGATGGGTGTCAGGGATGGAGTCTTTGTCAGGACAGCTGCAGTAGCTACCCATGGCTTCGTTAGAACACCATCTGATCTCTACATGCGCAGAGAGAGAGAAAGGGGGAGGGATGGGGAGAGAGAGAGGGAGGGAGAGAGAGAGGGAGGGAGAGGGAGAGAGAGAGAGAGAGAGAGAGAGAGAGAGAGAGAGAGAGGGAGAGGGGGAGAGGGATGGGGAGAGAGAGAGGGAGGGAGAGAGAGAGGGAGGGAGGGAGGGAGAGAGAGAGAGAGAGAGAGAGAGAGAGAGAGAGAGAGGGAGAGGGGGAGAGAGAAAAAAGGGTGACTCGGAGTGGGAGGACAGAAATGAACAACTACAGCAGCATTGGCTTTTGAAATATCTCTGAAGGAAAAGAACATGGAGAATGAGGTATTGACAATATTATCACTGAAACGGAGAAAAAGACAGCCAGTGCGCCTGCATGTGGGGTGGAGGGGTGGGGGCGTGACTTGGCTGCATTTCAAATGAAACCATTTGAACAGGATAATGTATCCGTGGTTGGTCTGCTGCAAATCAATGACATTGCACTTTACAATTTGCTTTTGGATTGTCCTGCCCCTGTTGGCCAGCAGAGGGCAGACTGCTGTAGTGGCTCTAATAAACTCACCGCTCACCGTCAAGCATGTGCCTTCTATTACGAAAAACAAAAGGTTACCAGGGCATCTTTTAGGGCTTCTTAAAATGAAAATTGTGGACATAGACTTTATCTGTCAAAAAAACGCATCTTGAACGGTTCTTCCAAAAGTATTTTCCAGTTTATTTTAACTTTTTTTCCAAACTGACTGCTGAGGATTGAATAAATCAGACTTGCAATAAAGATGTGTTTATATAATGTACACATCATTGGTCACTCACCTATATCTAGTAGCCATAAGGGTTCCTGGTCTTCTCTTCACCGCAAGGTGCCGAGTTCCGCCTCCAGACCATGGTTCCCTGACCGACTGGACCGGACGGCCAGAAAGAAGAAGCCAAATTTAGAAGGAATACTTTGGGAAAGAGACCTAGTAATTCAAAAGCCTTCCATCCGGATGTGTTTAGCAGCAAACAATCTGTTCATAGATATCGCTCTGCTTACATCAACCTAAACAATCCACTGAAACTCAACCCCCTGGCAAAATGAGTGATCACTTCGGTAAGGTAGTCCAAAACCACGTTCTGCCAAGAGAGCAGCACTACAAATGCACAAAATGCCAACGACGTCAGAACCTTTGAGGGACTTTCTTGTCAGTAATAATAACAACTGATACACATTTTGTTTTACAGATGGCACTGAGCATGTACACAGGTAATCAAATGAACCAAAGTAGCCATTGCTAGGTGGACAAACTAAAGACTGGTAACACCGTTTACTGTCCACACCGCCGTATTTCAAATCCAACAGGCAAAGTGCTCTGAGTCCCTTCTAGAAAAGATGACCTTCACAGGTCAATAAAATACATTCTTGTATTTTATTTTAAACTTTTTCCATCATATGCAAAAACATGTTATGAAACATAGAGCTAGTTTCAGGAGGGGGGGGGAGGGCTGTTTTCTAACCCAATCGTGGTGACCCTCTCAATCTAAACCTCCAATGGCTCCTCCTCAGTACATGCCCAGCCAATGGGAAGGACGCTGGCTGCAGGTGAAAGGGCAAAGGTGGAGGGCGTGAAATATAACACAAAAAGATTGACAGAGTTGGTGGACAGTGGAGCCTGACTGACAACAGACTGATGGTTGTACCAGGCAGTGATGAAGAACAACCAGAAATGAGAGAGATAGAAAACCATTGTATCAGAAAGAGAGTGTCAGCCTGATAGAGACCAGAGAGCTCCAGGCTATATCAGCCCACTCAATCTCTCATTAAACTGAAGATGGAAATGTGTCCAAATGCAGGCTGTCTTCCTACGGTCCCACAGTTGGAGGCCAACCCACACTGTAGGTAAACTACATGTAATGCTGAAACTAAAATACACTCAGAGATTCTGTATGATATAGTGAAATAGACAAGAGAAGCAGAATCCTCACAGTTTTAGGGAACGAACTAAACAATAACCTAAATGAACAGATAGACAGCATATCGCCTGATGGGCGGTACCTTGGGCGACTGGGGGCATTACACTGCCATGGCGACAGGGGGGCGTTACCCTGTACTACGTTACGTCAGTATACTACAACAATATGGGGTGTAGTAGCGGCTGTGCAAATGAAAATTAGCTAAAAAAGTGGTTAGTTGATTGTGAGCAGCCACTCTCTGAAGAAGGATTTTGACAACTTGCTGAATTTATTCCCGGCATTCCTGATCTATTATTTTTTCGGGCACTTACTCCCCATGCTGAGAGCAGTGGTCAGGTTGGGAAAATATGGATGCATCAGAGTGTACACTCATTACTTAAGATTTTTATTGATTTCTTAACTGGGATTACAGCACACCCTGGCCACACCTAGCGCGCGCACACGCACACGCACACACACACGCACACACACACACACACACTCCACAGCAGGTCACCACAGGGTAGTTCCATGAAAGAGAGCAATGTGGGGTACATACATACAAATATTATTCACTGTTACTTGAGTAGCCTTTCCTATGCTATGTGAAATGAGTCCAATCATCGAGGTCTTGACATGGAATTGCCACAGACAAAAGCAAGCAAACACAGACATTCTCTAAAGCCTGGTAGCCATGTTGTACCATAAGAGAAGGCACTGTAGAAAGACAAACAGGTTTAGTTTCAACTAGCATCTTAGTTTGTTCTCCACAGATTCTGGTTGGCTCCATTCTGCTCTGCTGGCAAGAGAAAGACTAGACAGAACGAGTAACAACGCATTTAGAAAAAAACATTAGGGATTTATGTCTGTGTTCCAAGATTAGAATTTTTTTTAAATAAATCTCCCGTTAAAAATTTGGGAAAATAAGAAGTTTGTAAGTATCAAGGTCACCATCTGCAGTTGAATAAAAATTTTAAAGAATATTTAATTTAAAAAAGTCCTTAGAGGTTGTTAACGATCTGTTAGTGATCAGTCTGTCTGCACTTTATATTTACACATCAGTTGACCAACCATATCGCCATCTAGCAGACTTCCAGGCCCTCTCACTGTTCTGCCTAGGCCCGCGTTCCTTTATAAACAATATTCACTGTGTGTGTGTGTGTGTGTGTGTCCTGCTGTGTCCTCAGCCCCGCCCTAGTTTCTCAGCATTCCAGACCCCCATGCCAAGATCAACTGATAACTGTTGTGAGGGTGATGAGGAGCCAACACACACACACACACGTCTATCCTTGTATAGACCAGAAGAACATCCATGTTCCCTAAATGATAAATAATAATGGCGATGAACATGCTTTATCCTCCGCTAGTGATCGCCACTGCAACAGCACACACGCCGTCCCTTTTACACTGCAACAGCACACACGCCTTTCTTTTTTTTCACTGCCTACACTGCATTCATAGCTAATCCACTTCTGACATGGTGTAAACTGGCGGTGTCAAACACACTGTGATTTCCATGACGATGGAATCGCCCACTAAAGCGAAAGCACAGATAAATCCCACGCATCGAGTGTAGACAGACAGAAGCAGGTACAAACACATTTACATGTTAGTCATTATTAAGCAGACGTTCCCCTGGGCAGAGTATTAGAGTATTCATACATGTGACAGCTAGGTGAGAACACATATCACAGTTAAAGGCATATCACATAACACAATTAGCTCACGCACACACACACACACACACGCACCCACACATGCACGCACACATGGATGTATGCATGGACATCTGCTGCTCCCAGGACTTCTTCAATCACTGCAGTAAAACAGGCACTATTTTAATGGAGATAGCGTACACACACTTATTCCGCTGTAATCAAATGCATACTACTAATCTCTTCACGTGCACACACTCATCCCGCTGTAATCTCATACGGACACCCACACATTTATCTTCACGTGCACGCACTCATCCCACAGTAATCTCATGCATACATGGACACCTAAATGGACACCATTTTGACATTGCATTGAGGCTTAAAACAAATGCAATTCAGAGTTGAGGGAGTTGAGATTTTGTCTGGCACGAGGCTAGGCATCTAATTGTCAAACAAGTTCAGGAATCCAGTAAAAGGCCAACAGCACTTATAGAATGGAAAAACAAAAAACTACACACACACACACAAAGAGGAAAAAATGTGCGTGCGTGTGTGTGAGTGTGTATGTAAAGAAACAGTTCATAGTATCAGGGTTCAACTTAGTTAAATGGCAGAAGACGGTTACAGCGTTGACCAGTTACTGAAATGTCACAGTTTTTTAAAGGCTGCACCCTAAGAAGTGTCATTCATTGTTTAATAGCTCTTATGAGAGTCTAATACCACAACAACAAGCTAACCAGCGGTCCCACAACAACAAGCTAACCAGCGGTCCCACAACAACAAGCTAACCAGCGGTCCCACAACAACAAGCTAACCAGCGGTCGCACAACAACAAGCTAACCAGCGGTCCCACAACAACAAGCTAACCAGCGGTCCCACAACAACAAGCTAACCAGCGGTCGCACAACAACAAGCTTACCAGCGGTCGCACAACAACAAGCTAACCAGTGGTCCCACAACAACAAGCTAACCAGCGGTCGCACAACAACAAGCTAACCAGCGGTCGCACAACAACAAGCTAACCAGCGGTCGCACAACAACAAGCTTACCAGCGGTCGCACAACAACAAGCTAACCAGCGGTCGCACAACAACAAGCTAACCAGCGGTCGCACAACAACAAGCTAACCAGCGGTCGCACAACAAGCTAACCAGCGGTCGCACAACAAGCTAACCAGCTGTCCCACAACAACAAGCTAACCAGCGGTCCCACAACAACAAGCTAACCAGCGGTCCCACAACAACAAGCTAACCAGCGGTCCCACAACAACAAGCTAACCAGCGGTCCCACAACAACAAGCTAACCAGCGGTCCCACAACAACAAGCTAACCAGCGGTCCCACAACAACAAGCTAACCAGCGGTCCCACAACAACAAGCTAACCAGCTGTCCCACAACAACAAGCTAACCAGCGGTCCCACAACAACAAGCTAACCAGCGGTCCCACAACAACAAGCTAACCAGCGGTCCCACAACAACAAGCTAACCAGCGGTCCCACAACAACAAGCTAACCAGCGGTCCCACAACAACAAGCTAACCAGCGGTCGCACAACAACAAGCTAACCAGCGGTCCCACAACAACAAGCTAACCAGCGGTCGCACAACAACAAGCTTACCAGCGGTCGCACAACAACAAGCTAACCAGTGGTCCCACAACAACAAGCTAACCAGCGGTCGCACAACAACAAGCTAACCAGCGGTCGCACAACAACAAGCTAACCAGCGGTCGCACAACAACAAGCTAACCAGCGGTCGCACAACAACAAGCTTACCAGCGGTCGCACAACAACAAGCTAACCAGCGGTCGCACAACAACAAGCTAACCAGCGGTCGCACAACAAGCTAACCAGCGGTCGCACAACAAGCTAACCAGCTGTCCCACAACAACAAGCTAACCAGCGGTCCCACAACAACAAGCTAACCAGCGGTCCCACAACAACAAGCTAACCAGCGGTCCCACAACAACAAGCTAACCAGCGGTCCCACAACAACAAGCTAACCAGCGGTCCCACAACAACAAGCTAACCAGCGGTCCCACAACAACAAGCTAACCAGCGGTCCCACAACAACAAGCTAACCAGCGGTCCCACAACAACAAGCTAACCAGCGGTCCCACAACAACAAGCTAACCAGCGGTCCCACAACAACAAGCTAACCAGCGGTCCCACAACAACAAGCTAACCAGCGGTCCCACAACAACAAGCTAACCAGCGGTCCCACAACAACAAGCTAACCAGCGGTCCCACAACAACAAGCTAACCAGCGGTCCCACAATAACAAGCTAACCAGCGGTCCCACAACAACAAGCTAACCAGCGGTCCCACAACAACAAGCTAACCAGCGGTCCCACAACAACAAGCTAACCAGCGGTCCCACAACAACAAGCTAACCAGCGGTCCCACAACAACAAGCTAACCAGCGGTCCCACAACAACAAGCTAACCAGCGGTCCCACAACAACAAGCAAACCAGCGGTCCCACAACAACAAGCAAACCAGAGGTCGCACAACAACAAGCTAACCAGCTGTCCCACAACAAGCAAACCAGAGGTCGCACAACAACAAGCTAACCAGCTGTCCCACAACAAGCAAACCAGAGGTCCCACAACAAGCAAACCAGAGGTCCCACAACAACAAGCTAACCAGTGGTCCCACAACAAGCTAACCAGCGGTTGCACAATAACAAGCTAACCAGCTGTCCCACAACAACAACAAGTAAACCAGAGGTCCCACAACATGTAGCCAACAGGCTTCAGTGTACAAAACACAGTGGGAAGTACTAGACGGATATTATCGGTTGTTAAGACAGGGCTATCGTGACATAATTTCACACTACTTTATTATCCGCTAATGCAGACCAGGCAATTTTTCAGGCATCTGGACAGGATAGTGTTGAAAGAGAGGCGAGGTTTTGCTGTAAAAGCAGTGGGCCAGACTCAAAGCCACACTGCTGTGTCCACGTGTGCCAAAGATAGCTGCTCAGACCACTGGACCAACCACGGCCACGTGAAGGCCAAATTTGATGCATTGTTCCACCAGACCCTCCATGCGTTTGGCAGTAGAGTATGGGAACGAGATAATGTGGTGAAAAAGCACACAAGACTGCAGATTATATAGTGAGAAACCACACAACTCTTCATCTGAAAAGGATGACGCATCTCTGCAAACTGTGTGTGTGTTTATTCAAATTCCTATCAAAGTAAGCACCGGGTTGAGATTTATATCATTCAACAGAGAACCGTTCCGGGATAAAGGGACTTTTCTTCCACTCTTAGCTGCAATCTATTCTGCAGTATCTAGCCTCGATATATCAATGAATTGCAAGATCAAACAAACAAAGTTAAACAGATCAACACAGATAAAGAAACATCCCTGACGAATTAGAGTCCCTTTGAGAGGGACTGGTAACCTTAAAGTGTTCCCCTTGTACACGCTGTCGAAGGGGGTTCAATCAAGGCCTGAGAGAGCCTTCAGCCAGCCAATCTCTGTGGTAATATGTAACGCCTCTGGTTCTGCCGTAATGACTAAAGGTTGTGTAAAGGCTCTCTTCTGTGTGTGTGTGTGTGTGTGTGTGTGTGTGTGTGAGTGAGAGTAAGTGCGAGGGTGTGATGACTAAAGGCCATGTAAATTCTTGAGTGTGTGTGTGCATGTGTGTGTGTGTGTGAGATTGAGAGACAGATGACTGAAGGCCATGAAGAGTCTCACCTCCACACAGCACACACTGCCTTCACACACACACACACACACACACACCACACACAGCACACACAGCCTTCAGAAGGAATGTTCTCATTACAGACAGCAGGGTGTGGACGCTACTGATTGAATAAGGTGGATTCCTGATGGCCACACCAACCACTGGCATTACTGTAGCACACACAGACACACACACACAGCTCTCATTCTCTTCTCGTTCACAACCAACCTTGTTCCTCTCCATCATACTCTCTCCTCTCCCTCGCTCTTCAACATCCCCCCTCACTCTCGGGGGTCGTTGATTAGAGACGCCTGTCTAAATGTTATGTTGCTAAATGCTTCAGGGAGAGATTCATTATAGATATCTTCTATGATGTTTGGGCTGAAAAAAGACAAACCGTTGTAATGTACCAAAGAGTTTGGCTTTGCTTCATGTATACATTAGATTTTTTGTGTGGTTCTTATAACAGTTCTGTGCATACTTTTGTTAGTAGGTATGGCAGAGAGCAGCTCAAATCCAAAAGATATTAAAGGCAGATTATAAAATAGTCCCTGCTAGTGTTTCTCCAAACTAGTTTTACAGCACTGCCACCAAATTATTGTTTTACAGACTTCCGGCAAGTATTGCAATGTGTGAAAAGCAGAGAAGCCATCTCTCACCACCACCAACGTAGTTGAGATCACAAGAGGGCTTGATGGGCCTTAGCCTCCACAGTTGCATTTTCTGCCGCCCAGTTTAAATAAGTACATAAAAAAGTGCCTAATAATTTTTAAAGCCTCCTCAGTTACTTGGTCCTGGCGCCGGGCCTGTTGACGTCGTTAATATTAGAACCCTCTTCAGGAGTGGCGCAGGACGAAGGAGAAAGGCGCCATTTTGGACAAATGTTCCTAAACATCTAAACCCACTACAGCAGGCCTTTTACAACTTCTAGTCCTCTTTCCTGTCAGACACAGGGCATCTTAGAAGAGACAGTCTTCCAGTAACATGCAATCAATGTTTCATCCTCGGTGAGACACACCCAGTAATTATGCGAGAGATGTTCTTCTTTCAGTCAATAAGTGGTGTAATAAAATCAGGGGTGAAAGTATATTTAATGACTTGCAGTCAGAAACCTACGATTTGTATTGGTCGGCTATAAATCATAAAGCGACATAAATGACATATAATCTCTGTTCATTCTATAGCCTGTTATCTCCGTGGTCATGGAGTGTGTGTGTGTAACCCAGTATCAGAGCATGGGCCAAAACACGACTGGTCATGGAGTGTGTGTGTAACCCAGTATCAGACCATGGAGTGTGTGTGTAACCCAGTATCAAAGCATGGGCCAAAACACGACTGGTCATGGAGTGTGTGTGTAACCCAGTATCAGACCATGGAGTGTGTGTGTAACCCAGTATCAGACCATGGAGTGTGTGTGTAACCCAGTATCAGAGCATGGAGTGTGTGTGTAACCCAGTATCAGACCATGGAGTGTGTGTGTAACCCAGTATCAGAGCATGGAGTGTGTGTGTAACCCAGTATCAGACCATGGAGTGTGTGTGTAACCCAGTATCAGACCATGGAGTGTGTGTGTAACCCAGTAACAGACCATGGGCCAAAACACGACTGGTTACAACATTTTCATCCACTTGTCAAATTGTCACTGTAAAAACGGCACTCCGATTGGCTGGCCAGAAACGTGGGTCAACACAGGACCATACTGAGAACACCAGCTAATTTAAATATACATCTGCATTATAAAATGGAAACACCCTTTCTGGCTACTCTGTGGAACTAAAGATTACTTTTGAAGTTACTTTCTTACAAAAACAATTAAATTCTCTTCCGGAATTGGAAATTGGGAGTCCCTCTGTGTGTAAAATCCATGTGACAACAACTTCTCAAATGATTTCTGATCATCGGTAGAGATGCAGCGGATAACCAATTTCCCTATTAACAGTAACCTTAAACGTTCAGCTACACCAAGTGTTTCTGTTCTCACTCTAAAAAAATTAGAATTATGGTACATTATTTTTCTATGAACAACTGTTGAACAGAGATGAAAATTAAACAAACATTTCCCGCAACCTGCAGGCAGCCGATCGAATGAAATTGAAGTTACACCATCGTAAAAGGCAACGCAACACAAACAAGACACATACCCCAAGTCTCCCCCAACTCTCCCCCGCTCTCATCCCGGCTCTATTTTGTTCTCTCTTGCGCACCAGTAGCCCCCCACCCCCCCCGTCTCACTCTCTCCGTCAGGTTGGCAGGCCTCTGCACCCCCCCCCCCACCCCTCCACATTAGGACCAGCTGGACTACCCACAACCCCCTGCTGCCGCCCGCCGTCTGAACTTTTCTATCACTTCAAACCGGCTGTATGGAGTTTACTTTAACTCCCACTCTGTTCTCTGTGTGGAGGGGGGTGGGGGCAGCTGTACCAACAGTCAGAGGAAAGGGGGGGGTTGGGACAAACCACTGGGAGAAATATTCAGGAGTCTAAAGCTTGGTGCGCCATACATTTTCTATACAGTTGATTGAAAAACCACCGGTAGTGGAGTGCTAAACATTGGAAGAAGTCTTTAACTTTTCATTTTCAAATCATTTCTATTATTTTCATCACTCAATTCAGAATGTCGCCCAAAACCCAATTTCCAATGAAAAGAAATCCAAGTTGAAGTTTGTGTGTACTTTATGAATTGGGAGTGAGCCAAACTCTGCAGTCATGTTTACTGTGGGTGTGAGTTTGTATTGTAGCTCAGAGTGGGTGGGAGGCTAAGCACAGTCAGAAAGGCCAGCAAGAAACTACACATAGAAATATTGAAAGAGAGGGAGAGAAAGAGACAGAGGGGGAGGGACAAAGAGAGGGAGAGACAGAGGGGGAGGGACAAAGAGAGGGAGAGACAGAGGGGAGGGACAAAGAGAGGGAGAGACAGAGGGGGAGGGACAAAGAGAGAAAGAGACAGAGGGGGAGGGACAAAGAGAGGGAGAGACAGAGGGGGAGGGACAAAGAGAGGGAGAGACAGAGGGGGAGGGACAAAGAGAGGGAGAGACAGAGGGGGAGACAGAGAGAGGGAGAGACAGAGGGGGAAGGATGAAGAGAACACACAGAGAGATAGATAAGAAAGAGAGCAAGAGAGAGAGAGAGAAAGCAAGAGAGAGAGAAAGCAAGAGCAAGAGAGAGAGAGAGACGTACCAATTAGGATCTGTCTCAAAATCAAAATCTATAACTGAATTAATACCCAATAGAAACTCTACACGATAACAGTAAAATAACATTCCAGAGTCCAGAGAAAAACTCAAAATAATGCATGGATATTTATCTTGTGATTAATATTCAAAATAGAGACACCAAATGTTATAATAACGTAAAACACACCAACTCCTATCCCACAAAGCCTATGGCTTTAATACTTCATATGAAGAGGAATTGAGAAAAGGAGTATATAACGGCGGTGTTCCATATTAGTGGCGAAAGATGTAGCTTACTGCAACGACCAAATGGACTAAATAATGAATCAGGGTAAGAAAAAGAATACCAGTATTTCAATCTTTTCCACTCAGCACTTGTAACTGTTGTTCTAAATTCAGTATTTTTGCTTTACCATTCATTTTGACACTTGACTTTGGTTTGTCAATGTACGTAGTAGTAACACTTTACATGTCAATAAAGACATTTGAATTTACAGAGTCTGTGTCAGATTCAGACATCCCACAGAGATCAGTGAAGATGCCTAGGACAGGAGAAGAGGAGGAGGAGAAGGAGAGGAGAAGCAGAGGAGAAGCAGAGGAGAAGGCCAGTAAGGAAGGCCTTTTGACCCCTTAACTGTTGGCCTGGTGAGAATCAGCACACACACACACACACACACACACACACACGAAACCCCTTACACATTAGCCTGCTTTTGCGATGATTAATCACACTGCTTTGAAACTCCAAGGCCAACACCAACCTAATACCTATCGGCCTAAAAGCCAACCCACACAGTAAGGACACATAGCGCTCCTATGTAGAGGAGGACCAGGGAGGGGCGAGGACACACAGCACTCCTATAGGAGGACCAGGGAGGGGTGAGGACACACAGCACTCCTATAGGAGGACCAGGGAGGGGTGAGGACACACAGCGCTCCTATGTAGAGGAGGACCAGGGAGGGGTGAGGACACACAGCGCTCCTATGTAGAGGAGGACCAGGGAGGGGTGAGGACACACAGCGCTCCTATGTAGAGGAGGACCAGGGAGGGGTGAGGACACACAGCGCTCCTATGTAGAGGAGGACCAGGGAGGGGTGAGGACACACAGCGCTCCTAGAGGAGGACCAGGGAGGGGTGAGGACACACAGCCCTCCTATGTAGAGGAGGACCAGGGAGGGGTGAGGACACACAGCGCTCCTATAGGAGGACCAGGGAGGGGTGAGGACACACAGCACTCCTATGTA
The DNA here is from genome assembly GCA_029465975.1 of Dallia pectoralis. Taxonomy (NCBI): domain Eukaryota; kingdom Metazoa; phylum Chordata; class Actinopteri; order Esociformes; family Umbridae; genus Dallia; species Dallia pectoralis. The sequence goes on from CM055734.1 coordinate 4,007,889, forward strand.
GAGGAGGACCAGGGAAGGGTGAGGACACACAGCACTCCTATAGGAGGACCAGGGAGGGGTGAGGACACACAGCGCTCCTATGTAGAGGAGGACCAGGGAAGGGTGAGGACACTGAGGCGCTCCTATGTAGAGGAGGACCAGGGAGGGTGAGGACACACAGCACTCCTATAGGAGGACCAGGGAGGGGTGAGGACACACAGCGCTCCTATGTAGAGGAGGACCAGGGAAGGGTGAGGACACATAGCGCTCCAATGTAGAGGAGGACCAGGGAAGGGTGAGGACACATAGCGCTCCTATGTAGAGGAGGACCAGGGAAGGGTGAGGACACATAGCGCTCCTATGTAGAGGAGGACCAGGGAGGGGTGAGGACACACAGCACTCCTATAGGAGGACCAGGGAGGGGTGAGGACACACAGCGCTCCTATGTAGAGGAGGACCAGGGAAGGGTGAGGACACATAGCGCTCCTATGTAGAGGAGGACCAGGGAGGGGTGAGGACACACAGCACTCCTATAGGAGGACCAGGGAGGGGTGAGGACACACAGCGCTCCTATGTAGAGGAGGACCAGGGAAGGGTGAGGACACATAGCGCTCCTATGTAGAGGAGGACCAGGGAGGGGTGAGGACACACAGTAGGAGGACCAGGGAGGGGTGAGGACACACAGCGCTCCTATGTAGAGGAGGACCAGGGAAGGGTGAGGACACACAGCGCTCCTATGTAGAGGAGGACCAGGGAAGGGTGAGGACACATAGCGCTCCAATGTATGTAGAGGAGGACCAGGGAGGGGTGAGGACACACAGCACTCCTATAGGAGGACCAGGGAGGGGTGAGGACACACAGCGCTCCCATGTAGAGGAGGACCAGGGAAGGGTGAGGACACATAGCGCTCCTATGTAGAGGAGGACCAGGGAAGGGTGAGGACACACAGCGCTCCTATAGGAGGACCAGGGAGGGGTGAGGACACACAGCGCTCCTATGTAGAGGAGGACCAGGGAGGGGTGAGGACACACAGCACTCCTATGTAGAGGAGGACCAGGGAGGGGTGAGGACACACAGCGCTCCTATAGGAGGACCAGGGAGGGGTGAGGACACACAGCACTCCTATGTAGAGGAGGACCAGGGAGGGGTGAGGACACATAGCGCTCCAATGTAGAGGAGGACCAGGGAAGGGTGAGGACACACAGCGCTCCTATAGGAGGACCAGGGAGGGGTGAGGACACACAGCGCTCCTATGTAGAGGAGGACCAGGGAGGGGTAAGGACACACAGCGCTCCTATGTAGAGGAGGACCAGGGAGGGGTGAGGACACACAGCCCTCCTATAGGAGGACCAGGGAGGGGTGAGGACACACAGCCCTCCTATAGGAGGACCAGGGAGGGGTGAGGACACACAGCGCTCCTATGTAGAGGAGGACCAGGGAGGGGTAAGGACACACAGCGCTCCTATGTAGAGGAGGACCAGGGAGGGGTGAGGACACACAGCCCTCCTATAGGAGGACCAGGGAGGGGTGAGGACACACAGCGCTCCTATGTAGAGGAGGACCAGGGAGGGGTGAGGACACACAGCGCTCCTATAGGAGGACCAGGGAGGGGTGATGACTGACATATTGATTTCTTAACATACTACTTCAGTGTTCAGTTGTGTTTTGAGCAGTGAAATATGGGGACTGAAATACTAAAATAACCCCGGTATAACCTCTGTACAACCTCCGTACATCTTTTTTAAATACTAGAAACTTAACTGTATGTGTTTCGTCCCAGGGTCTGAGGGAGACAACGTGAAAAAACAGCAAACAATGACTGTAATAAGGCTAATATTTGTATTATTTTCCCACCTGCCTTGGCAGCGTGACAAGCGATTCCCCAAATATAACCTCCCTTTCATCTTAAAGATACAACCGAGCGACAGGAAGGATTTTATGGCTTGTGAGGAGAAAGCCAAAGTTCACAGAGTGAGAACGTGTGAATATTGCAGGAGCAACAGGACCCAGATGTAGGAGCTTCAGCAAACTAACTGCACATGTTATCAGGCCGATCACACACGGTAACCAGCACATGTTATCAGGCCGATCACACACGGTAACCAGCACATGTTATCAGAGGCCGATCACACACGGTAACCAGCACATGTTATCAGGCCGATCGGTAACCAGCACATGTTATCAGGCCGATCACACACGGTAACCAGCACATGTTATCAGAGGCCGATCACACACGGTAACCAGCACATGTTATCAGAGGCCGATCACACACGGTAACCAGCACATGTTATCAGAGGCCGATCACACACGGTAACCAGCACATGTTATCAGGCCGATCACACACGGTAACCAGCACATGTTATCAGGCCGATCACACACGGTAACCAGCACATGTTATCAGAGGCCGATCACAGAATAAAGGGCATCTCCAATGCGTTTCAGATTGTGGCATAAAGGGCATCTCCAATGCGTTTCAGATTGTGGCATAAAGGGCATCTCCAATATGTGGAACGACACAGGAAGAGAAAGAGCGACCAAGCCCTTTACACAGCAGTGAGGGCATGTGTCTGTTTTGACATCCATGTGGAGATCAGAAATCAACACAACAATAGTCAAACAACAAAAATCTGACCTCACGCCAGATCTACAGGGGGTAAGATTTGTGTTAAGTCACAATTAGGGTTAGGATTTGTAATCAGAGGTTTTTCAGAGTTATGGTTGAGGAAAATGGGACTTTGAATGGGAATTATGCTGGGTCCACATAAAGATATATGTGTGTGTGTGTGTGTGTGTGTGTGTGTATGTGTGTGTGTGTGTGTGTTGAAAGAAAGGCCAATGTAATTACACAGCAATAACACACCCTAAATGGAGGTTCAAGCGGTTCCTGGTTGTTAGAAACCTCAGCAGCCTGAACGATGACACACAGAGAGTTATTTGTTAACACACTTTGTAGACAGACAAGGCTATTTCTGGAGAGCCCCGGAGATCACCAAGCACATTCGCCTAGACCCAAGAAGACGCACCACGAAGACCTCATCCATGTTGAGAGACTTCATCCTCTCGTCTTGTGATGGGCGCCTGGCCTGTGTCTAATCTAATGTGGTAGTCTAGCTAACTGGGGAGCCCCATCTTCCACTGGCCCAAACCCAGGGAGGCCTCTGGGCCTTGGTAGATCCAAGCAGCCAAACAAACCACAGAGTGAGAGGATTTGGCCAAACGCTGTCCTACACCCTTGACAGTGCACTAGGGAACACTACGAACCCAGGTAAAATGTAGTGCACTACACGGAAAGTATGGTACTAATTTGGACACAGGCGGTGATGGTGAGTCACCAGCAGTGATTCAGTCTCTGGTTTGACCCTGTTTTCATCTGGCTGACGTGTTTGTTTTTTGGGGAAGCTGGTAACTGCAGGTCACCGTACACACAGGCGCACGCACGCACGCGCACACACACGCACACACACACAAGATGGCCTACAGAGGGTTTATCAGGTGCTTTGAAGACTGCTGACCATCTCATCAGGCACAAGACTGTCAGGTCATATCTCAGGCTCAGAAATGTAGATGAGAATCCACATTTCAACACTCCCGCAGGAATATCTTCCGTCTTTGAGAAACAGACACAAATTAAGATGGAGAATCTGCATGTCCCCAACAATACAAGCTGTGCTACAATTTCACATCGTGTCACGTTTCATTGACAAGTGTAGATAATCAGTGTAATGCCAACATATGGGCCTGTTTTCTAAAATGCACAGTTATAAAAATAAAACAGTAAATCAAATATAGATGCTGTTAGAGGGAGAAACACTTCCTGGCAGGGCAATGTTAGCATACAGGGAGTCTTTACAGCAACGGCAGAGAACAGTGTGCGTGTGTGTGTGTGTGTGTGTGTGTGCGTCAGCCGAGGACCTCTCTCTGGCTTGCTGACGCACATTTACCGCTTCCATTAAACATTAATGCTGCTATGAGACACACACACACACAGTGTTAAAGTTTACAGACATGGAATGAATGAGAGCAACAGGCAGAATACAACCAACTAACTCTCATTGATTTTAGCCTGTTGTCACAAACCGGGAAACTCCAGACACTGTCATAGCGTAGGACTAGGACCCAGACATGGACCTGGAAAAGACCTAAACAATAGTGTTCTATCAACCCAGAACAGAAATGACAGCATCACTTTAGAGCACACACACTATACACTACAGTACACCTCCCTCCACCTCAATATCAACACCACAGGGGCGCTACAAAGAGCTGGGAACGACATGAGACAAAGCAATAAGAGCTTTCTCTGCTATCAGAACGAACATTCAATTAGAGGTCCTACCTAGAAGTAGGCTAAAAATACTTGACTTAGAACCAATTGCCCTACATATAATATCCCCATTTAATTAAGTAAATAACTTCTTGATGCACATGAAAAAACACCAAATAATGCATGACGAGCAGGACGACACCTGCTACATATACAAATTGTGCAACCTTCTTAAATGAACCGGCTCCCAAACCTTCCATGATAAATCCCAAACATACAAAGTCACATAAACATAAAAACATAAAAAGTCAAACCTAGAAGATATTTCTCATCCGTGTGGTTTGGGGGTCTTTAAGGGGGGTTGATAAGCAACGACACATTGAGTGACACATTTACAATGTGACGATCCTCCAGCAGCCAAATCCCATATTTGGACGGGAAAGTGTTCATTGTGGGTGGTGTGTTACTTTAAACCATCTGGACGTTTCTCTCCCAAAACGTCCCACGGTCAGCAACGACGTGTCCGCATGTCAGGTCTGCTCATGTCAGATCAGATCCACGGAAGGGAACGCGTTAAGAAAATAATGTTCTTAACCAATTTTGTTTCAGCGTTTTAGATTTGATAACCCGACGGGTGGCTGTGATCGACCCCCTGGGGTGACCGACCGGAATGCAAAAGATCAAGATTTCAGTTCTTCCAGACGCTTCACTTCAACTAAGTGATTAACTGTCAGTCATCCTGCTCATTTCTAAAGGCTTCGTTGTAAATTGAAGGTTTCATTGACTGGCAATGGAGGGTTAAGCTGTACAGATTTAGTGGGTGGGAAAGTGAACGCGTCATTTGGTACTTGATACGTAGACTGCATATGTATCTCAGCCCAGGGTTCACGTCTGGGTTTCTAAGGAACCAGTACTTTTCGGAACATCAGTCCAGACCATATGCATAGATTGGATGCATTATCAGCTGAAGCTGCCGATACTGAGTCACCCGGTGGTTTGCACTCAGAGACAGTATTGCTTACAGTACAGTAAAGGAAAACAGGACTGTCACTGTGAGGACAGAGCTGACAGTGTCACAGCAGAAACATGGGTTTGATTCCAGCAGACAGACACCCTGTGTAATGTGTGCTGTTCCGATCAGTGCATGTTTGGGGTCACATTATGGAGATCATTAAAACCTGAATGCTCTTATAGAAGCTATGCAATGCTTAATATAATGCCAAGTCTGGTGTAGTTTCATTGACATGGTGATTGCAGACGCATATTCACTCTCCACCGTTAAAACAACTGGGCCGAATGTGTTCAGATTCTTGTGGTCTAAAGTTCCTAACTTACCATCAAACTAACAGCAAACAACTAATGTAGCACGATTGACCCTATTTACTTAAAGTCATGTTAATAACGAACTATACATGTTAATGATGCTTCGGGTTAGTTCGACAACTAAACAACCCGAATAGAAAACACACGCACATATTCATTAATACGGAAACACACGCATAGATTATAAATACAGAAACACACGCATATATTAATAAATACAGAAACACACGCATAGGCTATATAAATAAATACAGAAACACAATGCACTTCACCCAGAATACTTACAGAAACACGGATCCGGTACTGTGGATAAGATCGTTTATAAATCCAGTGTATTCACTGTAACAACCCGCATTAAAGTTTGTTTCCACACTCTCTCACCTCCCCTCCGTCTGCCCGAATCTCGTTATACCCAACACCACCGGATCTCCATCGTTATACCCAACACCACCGGATCTCCATCGTTATACCCAACACCACCGGATCTCCATCGTTATACCCAACACCACCGGATCTCCATCGTTATACCCAACACCACCGGATCTCCATCGTTATACCCAACACCACCGGATCTCCAGCGTTATACCCAACACCACCGGATCTCCATCGTTATACCCAACACCACCGGATCTCCATCGTTATACCCAACACCACCGGATCTCCATCGTTATACCCAACACCACCGGATCTCCATCGTTATACCCAACACCACCGGATCTCCATCGTTATACCCAACACCACCGGATCTCCATCGTTATACCCAACACCACCGGATCTCCATCGTTATACCCAACACCACCGGATCTCCATCGTTATACCCAACACCACCGGATCTCCATCGTTATACCCAACACCACCGGATCTCCATCGTTATACCCAACATCACCGGATCTCCAGCGTTATACCCAACACCACCGGATCTCCATCGGTGTAGAGGTTTATGGTCAAATATCCGCCTTTGCGAACTAACTCCCAACTAGTAGTAGCCTGGGTACTCACGTTGTTGCCCCAGCTGTGCCCAATCCCCCCGGTCTCCTCCCCCGGTCTCCTCGCTCCTCTCCAGCACACAGCCTGCTCCGAATATCCCCACACGCGCTCCTCCTGCTGCGGTCCCGAAACACTCCAAACAGACCAGACTGCATCCGGGTCGGGTCGCACATTGGGATTATTTTCAAAGCTTGTTTTCTTGCCAAACCGGTCACTTATATACATGTGTGGACGGGTGATCTGAACCAATTCAACCAAGTTCTCCTTTGGGAGTACCATGGTCTTCTATCCTTATAAGCAGTAGCGTGAACAGTGTGAGAAAGGGATTTCTAGTGTGCCCTCAAATTGGGATGGGTCCATACATACGGAGTACATGTAAAGCCATGTAATATAAACACGCATTCCTTCCAGAGCAATGCATCTATTTATTTAATGTCTGATCTCTGGTCAGTCCAGAAGAGCTGCACTAACCGACTCTACCACCCGGGCCCGGACTAGGCATTTTGAGGATCAGCCTTCTGTGCTCATCAAAGCAGTATGTAATTCAGCACTGACGTCTCATTTATCAGCCTTTACACATGAAAAAGAGCCAGACATGCGTTCGAGTGAGTAATAGACCTATTCTGGACGGGAAATGCGGATTCATACCACTTCGTTACGGAACCCCCGGGAGGAAATAAATGAACTCAAAGGATACCCATGATATTTGACGATAACTAGATAACTTTTCAGTGGTCAAGACATACCATCATTCATTTTGTTTAACTATTGTATGGTTTAAAGCTACTTTAAATTGATTGCTTTGGCCTCTGAGGCCACCTGTATTTTTTGTAAATGTGGGGCCATTTTCCTGGAGCCATGACAAAAACTGATAATATGGCCACACTAAAATTTACCTTTGAGCAAAACATCTTCTAAAGTTCTCCAGAATGACCCACCCCACTTGACCTATGCGGCTTCCACCATTGTGTGTGGGATGCTCTATGGACCAATCAGTTGTACAGTGAAGGTTTTGGAATAATCTGCTGTTTTGGGTCCTGTATGACTTGCTACACTTATGTCCGGTCCTGTAAGGACCCACGCTAACTGGCCACTTCATTAGGTACACCTTTTCAACTGCTCGTAGGAGAATGGCCAGACATTTCAATCCGATAATCTCAAATAATCACTTGTTACAACTAACCGATGCAGAAGAACATCTCTGTATATTGGCCAATTGGCCAGCCACAAATGACACTCATTTGAAAGCAAACAATTTCTGCCTGAGTTTATCCCTGATCAAAATAAAAACAGATTTACCATAAGCTTGGCCATAGTGTCAACATAATGTTAGGAACACTCATATTTATTCAACCCTCCCAAACAAATATTATCAAGTCCCCATAATCAGTTAATCTAACCTCGACCCGACATGAATTGATTTGTGTATTATTAGACAGTTGACAAGGGCCGTGTTGAGTTTTTTTGCAAGTTGTCCACATGTTTTGTAACATCAGTGAACAACTTGATCAATCAAAAGGAGCTGCTGAAAAATAAAGAACTCACAAAAACAAATCCTATTCACATATTTTATAGATCCGTCTAGATACCACACACTCCGAGTTTGTGTAGAATCCAGACCAACATATTACACAACCATCCAATTCTAACACACACACACACACACACACACACACACAGCTAATCAGCCTTTAGACCAATTACAAGAGATCGGTTTCTGAGCTTAAGTAATCTAATCGTCATTAGAACTATTTAATGAAATATCAGGATCGGGCTCCCAATGTAAATACATCTAATACCTCGCAATTGGCAGAAGCAGAACAGAACCAGACGTAGCCATTTTAAGTTTTGGTCGAAGCAGTGCCGGACACGGTTCCAGTATTATCACTATACATTCTATGTAGCACAACATTTGCTCTTGATTAAGCTTTAGGCCGAGCTAATGGACCAACTGGAAAGTCACACATCGCTAGGCAGGTTTGAGTCAACACTCCAAGAGTCTGAAAGGTTTCAAATACTATTTGAACCCAGGGCTGCACTGCCGCTGCGTCAGTGGTCTTTGATCTGGTCCTCCTCCTCCAACTTGCGTATCTCCCCTTTCAGGAAGTTGATGGTTTCTCGGCTAGCCTTCAGCCTGTCTTTCAGGTCTGTAATCTCCTGACTGGTCTTCTTCTTTGCCGCCTCCAGCTTCTCACGCGTTTTCAGCTCCAACTCGGCAACTACCGAAACGGGAAGTCATTGTCAAATCAGAACATTTAGGAGCAACAGGCACTCATTAATGATGATGATTAGAACATCTGGATCAATTGGTCTAGTTGTTATCAGTGAAGCCCAAAATCACATGAAGGTGACATGCATCTCAGGAAAACCAGAAATAAAATGCCCAGTAACTATAGAAGTTTGCGTAAGCAACCAGATGGATGTCCGCTACTCACACTCAGTCTCATGTTTGTAGGCCCCCAGAGTTAGTTGCCTGGACGTGGTCAGTAACTGCTGCATCATGGCTGTGGGGTCCTGGAAGATCTGAGCGAAGAAAAATTCCATCATCACTAGCTTCTATAACTAATAACTGATTAACCATGTCCACTTCTAGAAATTGTTCTCTTAAAATGATACCATGACCCTTATCCTAATAAGGTTATATTAACCATGTAATTAAAAACCACCAAGGTAATTTATGGCAAGAATGTTGGCTTGAGAATGAGATTTTGTAACAAGTGTGTGCTTACAAAATCTAGTGGAAGTGGGAAACAGATCGTATCACTTATTATGCCCGTATCGTGTTTCGCGTTGTAAAGATAAATGCATAGCTTACCATTTCATCATAAAACTCGGAAACAACAGTCTTCTTGGGCATGGCACTGGAATCTGACTGAAAGAGCTTCAGCAAATGGTAGAGAGTCACCTGTAGGCAGACAATCATTAATTGTTAAAGTATCATATCATATATTAAATAGTTTAGATGTTTCAAGTGAAAACCTGAGAAATGTTCATCTCCAGAGACAGCTCTAGATGTGGATGGGCCACCAAAAAGGAATATTTATATTAATTAACCTTTATTTTAACAGGTAGGCCGACTGAGAACAAATTCTCATTTGCGACTCTACGACTGAGCTACACCAACTCCTCCATGACATGGGGTCGTCTGGTCACTCCAAGTTCACTAAAGCACCACTTACCGGCCTCTCATTAGGGTCGATGAAGAAGATCTTGATGATGATCTCAAACTCTCCCCATCCTGTCTCGGTAATCTCGTACGGAGGCTTTGTCACAACTAAAACACAGAAACCACTGCTCTTCTCCAACTCTATACTACTTTTTATAACAAAGATTATTTACATGTAATCAACATAGACCTCAATAGGCCTGCACACTGAACTTCCCAGATTATATTGGTGTGAATTTACATAGAGATGACAAACAGCATACCTCTAAGTGGATTGGCATAACTCTCATGAAGTTTGAACTGTATCTTCTTGACATATGCAGACATGTCCTGGAAGTCAATAGATTATATGAAAACGTTAAGAATGGAGAGTCTACTTCACATCTCCGACAGGTTTTGATCTTGGGAATGAATAAATATCAATACGTTAGATTAAATCATTTTGATTTAGTTAAAAGCTTAAACAATGCTATACATGTTGGTTCGCCAACTGGCGTAAGTTTATTTTTGGTACAAACATAAAGTAGTCATACGTATCAATCTGTAGCTTTACCTCGTTTCTGTAGGGTTTCACATACACAGACCACTGGTGAGTGTGTCCATCTTCCTCCCTTTTCTTCCCAAAAAACCGAGCAACATTGCCGAACACGATGGGTTTCACGATGGTCACACCCTATGGGGTACAGATGTTACACATCTTTTTGCTACATACAGATCAGAAACAGAGGGATGATATATAGCTATAATAACGAATACAGTTCATTGGCCAGCATAACAAACACTGACAACAGATGTGTCGGGCAAAAAAGCCTGGTTGACCATGTCTTATAGACCAACTTAAATTGAAATATTAAACAAGCTTAACACAAACATTTAATAAATCACATATTATTACTGTGTACACTGACGGAATATAATAATAGTCTTGCAATCCGCCACTTACCTTGACTCTCCCCCCGGAATCTGGTCCAAATTCAGCCATTCTTTTGAACATAGTATGGAACACAAAGGGATTTTAAAGTCTTATATGCCACGAATCGACACTTACAATACTTATTTGAAATGGGTAATATATTATGATTGCCATTAAACAGAATGAAAGGAAACGGTGTTACAGTGGAAACGTTTCAAATTGCCAGCCAAACAAGCACCGGAAACGTGTTACACTTTTAATAGTCCGACGTAAAGTGTCCTACAAGCTACAGTTCCGCTTTATTTCCACATAACGACGTGTGGCTGTAGTATGTAAGGCATTACTTTATTCTGAAATGTGAAAAAGAATTTAAACATTTGGGCACTAATCACAATCCTGGCCTTCATTGCAAAGATCACCAATTTCTTCCCAGATGCTGGGATTTTTTCAGACCGATCAGGCTATAGTGTTTACCCGGTTCCTAAGATTAAAGCATACCTGAGAAGTTATTCAGGTTGTTCTAAAAAAGTACCGAGGACAGGTCTGCGTTAATCTGACTATTGGATTAAGTCCCATCATGGCATAAATATGACCATACATGAATTGTGCGTAGTCCTAAAAAACACAACCAAACTCCATTAATATTCCAACCCATAAATAGAAATACCAAAAACAAACGGACAAAGACTCGATTCAAGAATTTTATTTTCGATAAGACACACCGTGACCAAATCTCGCAGACGACATGAGTATCTAACCAGTTTTACCAGTCTTTTAATGACCATTTTATAATTTCAATGGTAACATTCTCCCCCCTTCAATAATTTATATAAATGAAGTAGCTTGGTAATGCAAGTTGTCATAATGCAGTGTTAAGTAGAACAGCATGCTGTATTGAATCATCTTAAATAATGTATGCGTTTGTAATGCCATCCCTGAACTGCTTTACTTTCCTACATGTTGATTCATAACCAAACGACCGTGGATCTGAAGACGATAACTTACCTTTAGGTCAAGGTCATGATTCTGTGAAGGAGACAGTGAGAAAACACCACAGGCTGAAGCACTATCCACAACATTTTGGAAATGGCTGAATGTAAACATGAGAAATGGGCCTTACTAGGCCTTTAAATCATTGAAAGATCAAGACCAGGGCTTGAGTAAGATTCAATATACCATAGTTAAAAACAATTGCAGGGTGGAATATACATGTCAGTGTACTCACAACTTAGGTAAAACTTGCTCTGAGAAAAGAAAAAGTATGTTTTGCCAAGCAAGCTGCACAACCCTTCCACTAACATAAAAACTAAAACAGACTGCGTAACATTTCCTGCAGGCCTACATCATCCTATTTATTGCAACCTTTTGACTCAATGAGTACATTAGATTAATTTGCATTGAAAGGTAGCATTTGACCTGATTGTTCACAAAGACCGATTGCAGAGATAGAGAAGTCTAGTTTATTGAACACACTAAACAACACGATGCACCTGATGTCAAATTTCTTCAATGACAAAGTTAGAGTAACCGTTTTTTACCTGAAAGACCTAATCACAAAACCTTGAATCAACTGCTCAAGAGAATAAGCGAGAAAAATTATGCATACCACTATATACAAAAATACAAATTTCAAAAAGTTTGATTATAACGCAGTGTGTATGTACATAATTGACCTTTAAAACAGTTTAAAAAATCTGTCCCATTTTTGATAACTCTTTTTAGTGTTTAAAAAATGTTGGGCTGGAATGGATTAAAATTGGCAGTGAATCGGTACAGCATTCACACGAACGATAAGCATTATAAACATGTAATAACATGTCATAACAGCAAAACCATCACCTAATGCATTTTGTATAGTAGCTGCAATATAAAAGGACCCAAAACATCCAGATTTGTCATCTCGTTATGCACAATTGTACAGAATTAGTTCACCAACTTTTAATCCAATAACAATGTCAGATACAATACAAAGTCTTCAAATACCTTAGTTTTAAATCAAAAAGCCATAATGAACCATCAAAAGCGATTGCACCGGCAGCCGTGTAAATTCTAACCGGTGTAAATGTAGCATTTGAGTACCAAGCAAGGCATGAAACAACTTGATATTCGAATACTTTCAAAATACAGCTACAAGGGGAGTAAAGGGAGTTGCAGTTAATACAACAACCTCAAAAGAATCCCGACGAGGGTGGTGTGATCAGGCACAGCAAAAAAAAAAAAAGGACATCTAACTGTAACAAAAACCTAAGCAATGGTCCATGCCCTTCTGTAACGACCCCAAGTGCATGCAGAACTATGGCCCGATCCATTGGCTACATGGGCTTCAACCAAATACCCCTGGCTAGAGCTGTCAAGATACCGGACTAGTTGGCAGGACAACGGTAGTCATGGTTTGGCCAAAGTCTACACACACCAGACACTGGCCTACAACAGTGGTGCACCGAAAGAAGCCGTAGGAAACCAGGGCAGCATAAGCAAGTCAGCGTACTATACAAGCATCTGCAGTAGAGCAATTCCATTTTAAGTGATGGAACGAAAGCAGCCATCAGCAAATAATTCACTGTTAGTATAAGAAAGCCTTGTAATGTACTGTACTTGCCTTGTAACGTTAGCGAACGCAAAACAATCAAGAAAAAAATAAATAAAAATATCCTGTGAGACACCGAGTGACAGCACTAAATCTGGCAATAAAACGAAATTTGTCAGCAGAGACATGTGAATAGAAGTTATGTTTCAATGGAATACAATGTACCAAAGCTAAAGACAATGTTCAATGAATTTGCACAACTTTCAGGAGTAGTTAATTTGGCACAAACTATATAAACCTGATTTAGAAAACATTGTTCAATGCAATATCGGCTCCAAAATACTTTTTGTAGTTTCAGCAAATTCCAGGCATCTTATGGTCATTTTAAAAATATATAATATAAAAACACTTTGGTCAACTGTACTTAACCTGGGTAATAACGTGACCTTGAACTGACACCAAATCACTATTCAGATGATACAAAGCAGAACTTAGTTCAAATACCATAAAATATGTAAGGAAAACATACACATCTAATGTTAATGAATATGAAGTGTCAAAACCCCAGTAAACAGTTTATTACAACACAGAATCTATTTTAATAATAATCAAAGCAGACACATTAACAAACATTATCCTAATAGGAAACACTGGGAGGGACATTTAGGAAAAAAATAAGACATGAACCGAAGCATCTCCTTATAAAAACAATTCTAGCCTGAAAACTTTACATATTATAGCAGTCAAAAAAGATGCTTTTGCTTTCTATTTTGGAACAGAGCAGGCAAATGTCATACTTTTATTATTTCAGCAAAGCTTGACGAACCTTGTCCTCACACAGGTAATAAATGTCACGTTCATATCAAATAAAATGTCAGTAAAAACAAAAAGAGCTGTTGAGTTTTTTCCCCTTGTTTTTCTTTTTTTTACCATGAGTATAGGATTTGAAAGAACTCTACTTATATAGCCTTACACAGCTGTGAGCGAATCCCAGGTAGACAGTCCCCTGGTAACCATGGAGACAGAGGAACTAGTGGACGTGGTGGATGAGGCGCTCCTGAAATGGGGCCTGCTGGTTGTGACGCGGTGTCCTCGTCCCAGTCCTCTTCCAAAGGCTGAAATGTGTCAGAACGAAGGGTGGAGTTTGGTTTGGGGAAGCCCAACAATACATAGTTTGTTTCACAACCCCTCTAATTACACAGTACACACAGGACAAACAGGGTGGCATGCAGAGGCCTTTCTAAATGGCAGTCAACTTGAGTGATACCACATTTCTGTGAGGTACAAAAATCAATAAGGGGCTGAAAATAGGGGTTCGCTGCAAACATAGTTTCTGTGTTTAAATATAATGCACACAGAGTTGGGTGAATAAACCTTGAAAAGGTGTTCACATATGCCTCATGACCCACATTTTAAATTGTATGGGCAGGGAACAAGGTGAGGAACTAAATCAATAACTACAGCAAGAATGACCAATCCCAAATCTACTCATTGACCTGACGCATTTCTGGATATCTGAGGGGATTTTAAAGGTGCAAGCAATTGGGATAGCATGATAGAGCGCTCACTGTTACGAGCCAATATCCTCAGACCTCATCAAGTGCACAAGGCCTCCGATCTACAACGTTGGTTTGAGATTGATCAAGAGTCAGTAACTGATAAGATAATTGTGGGTGGAGAACAAACAAACAAGCTGAGAGTTGGAGAGGAATGGTTGTGGTGCTACATAAGTATATGAGGAGTCCCAAAACAAACAGTGAGTTACACACACATAAAGTAATTTCAGAGCTATGGTTACAACACGGACATTAGTAAGTTCTGGGACGTGGAGCTTTGCCTATATTGGTTATTGAGTTGGTACGGTGTCACAATTTAGTGTCATTTTTAAAATCAGTATTATTATGAAACAGACTAAACTAGTATCATTGCACGTTTTTGTCACCATAAATCAAAGTGCAGTGCCCTAACCAAGTATTACATGTTGTGGTTGACCATATTAACTTAAAAGTTGTGTATCAGTCAATAAGTGCATTTACATTGTGCATAGTTGGGAATATTAATTTCACCTCTAAATACTATAAACATTACACAGCAAAATGTCTGCTGGCAATTATTCACATTCCTTTGTGGCACACAGCGGGAACACAGCAAAAAAGACAAGTTCAACATGCTAACGAGTAACAGGAAAAAGACTACAATAATTTTCTGTGTATTAAGATGCTTCCTCTTAATCAGAAGTTCAGGCTACTGCAAATCTTTCCAAAACAAAACCTTCTTTGAATGCTGTGACACCCATTGTGTTGCACAAACCACATGAAAGGTTGAAAGGATAACTACACAAGACAGGTAAAACAGTGCAAGAAATATGTTATCAGGAAATCAGGACTGCTTACTCCACACCTGCAAAACATCACTGAGACCTACAGACAAACTGAGGAAATAGCACGTAATTTTTGCACTGTGGCACACAAGACCCCAACACTAAATGAAACACTGTTATTATCTGTGAACAGATTGCCTGGTGAGTATAGTGTAGTGTTTTACCACACAGTGAATAAAAAATAAGAGCACGCCCAAGGCTATAAAGTAACCTCTCCTAGGTTTGTTATGGCGGACATACATATTTTAGATTTGTCTATATTGGTTATGTCGTTAAAATGAATTTAGTAAATGCTGCAGTAATCCCTTAAAACCAAACGCAGAGAAGTTACTTTAAACATGTTCAATCAGAGGACATGAACCACGCAATGGAAGCGTGAGCTACCACCCAGAATATTAACCAATCAAACGATGGGTATGGCCAACAGTTGAACAAATATCAGATTTTAGGGTACACATGCAATAACTATTTAGATTCACAACACGTCATTTAAATTTGATGGACAGATCAACCCAGTTTAAAAAGGACTAAAACCCACACCAGTTTTCTTTTATCGATCTACTATGAATTACATTTTAGGTGCTACATTAAGGTGAAGTGGTACTAGGTCAAACAATTGTCAATTGTGCGGCTGACCATTTTAAACATTAGCCCAAAACACAACAGACACTAAAACCTTTCAGATCAATATTCAAAATGTTGCACCAATGCAAAAAATGTTGCATCCTAAACATTGGCATTAATGGATTCCCTTATTAAAAAAAAAACTTTGCTGCACCTGTTAACCAATTTATTTATCTTTATATTTGTTAACAGCATTAACACATTTTGATGTGTAGTAGCCATGACCGAAAAGTAATCAAAAATTGGCCTAAAATTGACCGACTGTCAGATAATTACCCAATATTGTAACCAGAGTATACAAAATGAATCAAAACCAAAACCATGTATTTTAGACCCTAAGCTAATTACTATTAACTACTGCAAAATATGACATGTATACAGAAATTTTGTGAAAGGCAAAAAAATAATATAGATTTTTACCTAAGTGGATAATTTAACTTTTTTACTTGTCTATGGTGGTTGTCTCCCCACTTTCAAAATAGCCAATGTGCAAAGAGAAACTTTAATGGATGATTCCTTTAAAGAGAAATTACCACAAATATGAAAAAAAACGTATCTCCCGCTAAAGGCCTCATTATGCTTCTGCGTCAACTCCACGGTGTAGCTACGCCGTCACTCCTACGGCGTCGTGGCCGTTTTATGGTTCTGCGTCGGGTTGCGTTGCATTTCACATCCAGATGTATAATCTGACCAATCACAGCCCTTGTGGTCTAGGTCGTCTCGAGGTGCACGTCGAGCTACGGCGTAGGGGTTGGAGAGGGTACGTCGTCGATTCAACGCAGAAGCATAAAACAGGCTTAAGAACACAACCACGCACCAATTAAGATTCGACCCCCCTGCTCTCTCTGAGTGTTCTGGTTTTCACAGAAATAATTGAATTTGATAAAACCTCACATAACGACTATCATAGTGAAAACATTGAACCAGGCAAACACCCCAGCTCAACACTGCTATCAGTTAATGAAAGTTTTGTGCTTGTACAGAGTACAATAACTAGTTCAACCAATTTATGAACATAGCCTAAGATTAAATATTCACCGGATATCCCCTTTAAACATTTTTAAATCATACGCCAATTTTATCCACCGCTAGCTGAAAAAAATGCACTTGCACCTGACACCTGAAAACTATACATTTGGATTGATGTTACAAGTTACAGCAGACTTTCTTAAACAAAAATACTCATATGATCCAATTACCTGCACCGATTTTTAGCTAGCGGTAGAGTTTTTTTGGGGGAATACTGTAACCCGTGGAGTTATGTTTCTCTTGGCTCATTGACTACATTCAGGGTGTGGAACCATTGAACATCAAATTGTAAAAAGAGTAGCTTATCTTTAGCAAATCCGTCATTAATTTGTATCTTAAGATGTTTATCATACAACAAACAAAACCATGATAAATAAATTTGAGAATAAGGATAAACATGGAAAAGACATTTGTCAAGTTTACAGACAATATACCAAATTATCTTTTTTTTTTTTTAAACAAAAACATACTAAATTATGGTAGCTGTCAGTAAAACTGACAAGTTAAAAAAAAAAGTGCACACTTTAATTTGCATGTAATTATTACCTCACGGGTCAGAACAAACTTTCCCCTGTAAGGGTATTTTTTTAGTGCCGAAAAGCATCCATAATCAGAAAGCCTTGAAACCGCATTCCATTCAAAATCAATAGCAGCAATTCAATGACTCATAATGATGTCAGAATTAAATTGAACTTAATCAGAAGGGAACTATTATGATTTGGTGGTCTAAAAACAACCCAAACCAACACTCTTTATGTCGTTCCATCACAGAGTTCAACCAGAACAGAATGTGAATACGGCAAAATGGAGAGCAATAATTTCTTAGATCGACGCATCAGAATCAAACAAACACTTAAACAATTAACGTACCATACAAAAAAAAACCTCTGATGCGTCTGTGTTGACAGCTTATCAAACACCGGAGAACATTTTCAGACATCTAAACAAAACACTCGTCCCTAAAAGTACAAACATACTCACGCACACTCAATATCACAAGAAGAAAAGTAAAATAAAGTTTCCGAGACAAATCGCACACAGCCACAACGGGCCACAAGTACAAACACAAAAGGAACAATGTTTCACCTACCTCTCCACTCACCTGAGGCTCTGTAGAACCTGTGACATTCTGCCGGATGTCCTCTCGTCACGGGCCGAGCCAACACCGCCGCTGCCCCCAACCCCCCACCCCACGGATTCGGCTGAGGGACGAGACTAGTAAGTGACACAGTCGACGGTAACATGGCTGAATGCGTACACGCACCTTCAGTTAACGGTGCCGGTACTCCCTCTCGCGGTCCCGTTCGCGTTCCCTGTCCCGGTCGCCGCGATGACGCTCCCGCTCACGGCTGCGTTCGCGGTAGTAGTCCTCGTGGCGGTCTCGGCTGCGCGACTTGTGGCGCCGGCTCTTCTCCCGGGATCGGCTGTGGTCCCGCTCCCGCGATCTCTCGCGTCTTTTGGGGACAGAACTTGCATTCATACATCAAACTCTTAACCAACCGTCAAAAGAGGTCTGTCGATTGGCCAACATCAAGAACACAAAAACATCATAACCACTGCACACACACACACACTACCCTTCAATAGTTTGGGGTTACTAGGAAATGTGTCTGTGCTCTTTTGTCCATCTCAAACTTCTTTTCATTGGCCAGTCTGAGACATGGCTTATTCTGCTGCATCTTTAACATCAGAGTCACCTCTTCACTGTCGATATTGAGACTGGTGTTTCACGGGTACAATTCAATAAAGCTGCCAGTTGAGGATCTATGTGGCATTTGTTTCTCAAACTAGTCACTGTGTCTGTCCTTTTTCTTCCTGTTCTGTGTAGGGAGTAGTACACGAGATCATCAGTTTGGTACGAGATCATCAGTTTGGTACGAGATCATCAGTTTGGTTCGAGATCATCAGTTTGGTACGAGATCATCAGTTTGGTACGAGATCATCAGTTTGGTATGAGATCATCAGTTTGGTACGAGATCATCAGTTTGGTACGAGATCATCAGTTTGGTACGAGATCAGTTTCAGATCATCAGTTTTTCAGGTACGAGATCATCAGTTTGGTACGAGATCATCAGTTTGGTACGAGATCATCAGTTTGGTACGAGATCATCAGTTTGGTACGAGATCATCAGTTTGGTACGAGATCATCAGTTTGGTACGAGATCATCAGTTTGGTACGAGATCATCAGTTTGGTACGAGATCATCAGTTTGGTACGAGATCATCAGTTTGGTACGAGATCATCAGTTTGGTACGAGATCATCAGTTTGGTACGAGATCATCAGTTTGGTACGAGATCATCAGTTTGGTACGAGATCATCAGTTTGGTTAGGGTACGGGTCTCGGCTCTGTATGTAGAAATTCCATACAAAATCTGCTGCTTGCAGCTACAATAGGCATTTAAACATTAATACTGTCTTTCTGATTAACTTGTTATTTTAATAGACAAAAAACATCCCTTTCTTAAAAAAAGGATGTTTCCAATTGATCCCAAAATTTTGAACGGTAGTGTAGGTCCCAGAGCTCACAAATAACATCAAATATTAACATTTTAGTAACTTAGGGTACAGTACAACACAGTAACACAATGAAACTAAAGCATTTAAAGTACATCAAAATAATTGCAAGAACAAAGAAAATAGCAATGTGCAGTCAGTGGGGAAAAACTTTTAAACTAATCTTTAATTGATATCATGCCTTAAAGACTTGTGCAATTCATTATATTCATATTACCACTGTTACTAACAGACGAGCCATAGTAAAGTTACTGTTCTCAGATTATCATTCTATTCATATTACCACTGTTACTAACAGACTAGCCATAGTAAAGATACTGTTCTCAGATTATCATTCTATTCATATTACCACTGTTACTAACAGACGAGCCATAGTAAAGTTACTGTTCTCAGATTATCATTCTATTCATATTACCACTGTTACTAACAGACGAGCCATAGTAAAGTTACTGTTCTCAGATTATCATTCTATTCATATTACCACTGTTACTAACAGACTAGCCATAGTAAAGATACTGTTCTCAGATTATCAAAGGACATTGCTTCCAAAAGGTAAGATGGCTTCTGAGCCCTTTTTGTCTTGAAAAAAATATAATTACCATCTTCTGAGGGGGCGTAATGAAAACAATGAACCCCGACCTAGCGTCACCCTGACTCTCAAACTGTTTAAAAGACAAACATACATTTCACAACAAGCAACAAGAACAAGGAGGTTTTAATTTACCTGGAGGCGGAGCCATATGACTTGGACTCGATTCCATGGAGACAGTCCTGCAGGGAGCTGATGAGCACCTTGCACCGGTCATCGGCAGACACCTTCGACTGCTTGATCAGAGAGATTGCCGTCACCAGAGTCTCTATCGCACTGCCGTAGTCAGCTAACCAGGTGCGGGGGGAGACAGCAGTCAATGTAATGGTGCCACAAGATAAAATAACAGGGATTCACATGCATAAAACAACCTGCCACCTGGGAAGCTATGGGTTGTGTAGACTGAGCTATATGCAGGGCCATACCTGCGCTAGCATCGGACACGGCCCTCGAGATGGCGCTGCTGGAGATGGCCCGGTTACGATTCATGATCTCCTCAAATTCAGCCTCGCTCAGCGGGGTCCGTGCTGACTCCATCTCCCTAAGACAGAGAAAAGCAGCACATAGTATCAGTGACCTACAGTGTTCGATGAAAACACACACCATAACACACATACACACACCATACCACACACACACACACACACACACACACACACACACACACACACAATGAATAAAAATGTTTGGACTTTTTTCATTTATCAGCTTAAAACTCCGCCTTCCCAACCCAAAAATTGACAAAATAAATGTATTTCTTGAAGATACAAAAAGCTGAGAAAAAAACATTTACAGAAAACACAGGAAGACCTGGACCGGTACTAAAAACTTAAACTTCTCCTACTTATCAGACAATTGCCTGATGCAAATCCTTACTTAGAGAAATGTGCGTTAAAAAAAAAAAACAGTAGTGCTGTAACAATAATGTACCATATTAGTTAAGAGCAATATCCCATCAACATTAAAACAATGTCTAATTTATCTACACGGACAATTTAAGCAAAGTATTGCAGCAGACATTTTTTACCCAATTCCTCTAAGCAGTGAGGAATGTCAAAGATGACACACACACACACACACACACACACACACACACACACACACACACACACACACACACACACACACACACACACACACACACACACACACAAACACACACACACACACACACACACACACACACACACACACACACACACACACACACACACACACACACACACACACACACACACACACACACACACACACACACACACACACACACACACACACACACACACACACACTAAGCAGTGAGGAATGTCAAAGACACACACACACACACACACACACACACACACACACACACACACACACACACACACACACACACACACACACACACACACACACACACACACACACACACACACACACACACACACACACACACACACACACACACACACACACACACACACACACACACACACACACACACACACACACACACACACACACACACACACACACACACACACACACACACACACACACACACACACACACACACACACACACACACACACACACACACACACACACACACACACACACACACACACACACACACACACACACACACACACACACTCACACCCTCACACTCACACTCCCACACACACACACACACACACACACACACACACACACACACACACACACACACACACACACACACACACACACACACACTAGCTCAAACACCATCAGACATAGATCATAGCGTGCATAAATCCACAACATATCTAAAAACATTGTGTCCAAACCATCAGTTAGCCAAACAAACACGCATCCACACTGATAATAAAACACAGCCAGGCACAAGATAATGGGAACGCTACTTCCTATTGTTCATACAGAGGTCGGCTAGTATTTCTACTAACCCTGGGTCACTCGCATTGTGCAAGTGCTGGCCGCCATTTTTCAGATCGCCCAACCCCTCGTTATTCCAGGGGCCAGGGCCACCGCGGAGCGGGGGACCCCTGCGGTCAAACTCACGCATTAGCACGGGGCGCTGGTTACTGTAGGCAGCCAAAGGGGGAAGGGGGGAAGGAGGTTGGACATTCAGGAAGGAGGATCACCAAGTAACCAAGCTGCTTGGTCCAAATTATCCGTAGAAATACCCCTTTTAAAAAGACCCGCCCGACACACATACACACACCATGACCGATTCTTCCTACGGTCCAAGGGGACCGGTTACGGGCACAAGGGCGTTTGGAAAGGCTTACTGTGTGTGGCTTTTTAAAAAACAGCTGTGCATGCTGAACAAACATCAGTGTAATTTCTTCTCATAACACAGAACCATAGCCGTATCCTAGACAACAGCAGGGAGTAACAGAATGGAACCAATGAGGAGGATGAGAAATAAGTGAGACATTGACGTTGTGTGTCGAACAGCTGTGTGTTGAGCAGCTGTATGTAGATGCACGTCACCATCTCCTGGTAGATCTCTGATGTAATACCTTCCAGGAGGTCCAAAGTCCCCGCGGTCGTATGGAGGTGGTCGTCCGTAGGGGTCGTTGGGCCCGTTCGGCCCTCGGTTATCCCCTCCTGGGGCCCCGCCCATGTTGTTGGGACCCCCGGGAGGCGGGAAGAACGCCGGATTGACATGGGGGGACGGTGGGGGGCCTCCAGGCGGGGGCCCTGGCATGTGCAGAGGCGGGGCGAGGGCTAGCGGAGGCCCGAGGGGACCTGGGGGGCGAGGCGGAAAATGACCAGGGGGCGGAGGGCCCTGTTGGGGTGGAGGGGGCCCTGGGGGTAGACCGAAACCGTGAGGGGGAGGGCCTGGGGGCAGAGGACCCATGGGCGGCTGGCCAAACTGACCGGGGAACATGACCGGAGGCGGAGGGCGGTCGCCACGGTTGGGTGGACCCTGCATGGGAGGGAGGCCCTGTCCAGGGGGAGGGGGCCCTGGAGGCCCAGGGGGCCCCGGGGGGCCTGGAGGGGGACGAGGTGGACCCTGCATGCCACCTGAAACACAAACATAAAAACACAAGACGGAAGCCTCTTGAGTTTAGATTGACTACAGACCAGCTAAAATGAAACACTACAGGCCTGGATGCAGTCTCCCTATTAATTAAGAGCTGGTACTGCCAGAGAGGGGAACTGCAGGCTGACTCTTGACCAATAAAATAACATTTGAAGACCCTGTGCACAAAGTATACACAAATATACAACAATACTTTTAGAGGCTGCAGATGACAACTGTTGAGCCAGAATGACTGATGCAATTTGAATTCAGAACTAGTCATGCTAAGAAATGCACAGGTTTTTGTTTGAAATTTCGGAGTGACATTATTATATCCAAAAACACCATTTAAATTACAACATCTAAATTTTACCAATGCCCACAAAATGGGTGGCTTGATAATTAACAATACAGAAGATATCTGTAAACTGAACTATTGGGTTAAGACAGGGGTGGTTGATAGAAACTACGGTTTGGATTACAAATGACTTTGACTTATCCTTGACTACATAATTCTGCTAGACTGCTACATCGGTTTGAAAACTGTAGTGTGTATAAAACGCATCCACCCAGAAAATAACAAGCTGAGCAATTCGGGAAAACTCTGGCCCAAGAAACCAGGGTTTCGTCAATTTGAACATCAGGATACAAACTCGAACGTGCAAATAATAAAAAAAAACTGCCAACATCCAAGAACAAGGCGTTTAGGGCTAGGTTTAAGTTTTGCTGTCGCTCCTTAGTCACCTCATGGTGTTTGCAGACGAAGCTCCAGCTTTACTAACCGAAACGAAGGCACAGAAACAACTGAACCAGGAAGTTTTGCCAGCCGCATGGGTTTCTGGGTGTTGACTACGTTCATTCAGGACTGAAGTCTGGGCTCCATTACTGAAACCGATAACACCTTACAGAAAGTCGACTTCGGGCAATTGTCATGGCTGAAGTGCAATTCGCTATTGATTATTAAATATTTACGTACAAAAGTCAAACGTAGACAGTTGATTTATGCGTGAGGAGAGTTGAGACCACAACCGCCGCAGTGCACAAACTGAAGACCCCAGGACACGTCGGCAGGTTGCAGTGCACAAACTGAAGACCCCAGGACACGTCGGCAGGTTGCAGTGCACAAACTGAAGACCCCAGGACACGTCGGCAGGTTGCAGTGCACAAACTGAAGACCCCAGGACACGTCGGCAGGTTGCAGTGCACAAACTGAAGACCCCAGGACACGTCGGCAGGTTGCAGTGCAACTGCACAGAACAATGAGTCACTCACTAGCTAGAGGCGGACTAGTGGTTGCTAGATGGTTGAAACCCTATCAATTAAAAAACCTGAAGCTCGTCAACAAAACAGCGTCATTGACTAAACAAAACATGGTATAAAGCAAAATAAATGCATCTTGACATCTCCTTTCCAGTAGCCTACAACGACCGGTCTGCCAAGACTGCATGTCAGTTAGAAAGCATTTTATGTCCAGCTGACCACGGCTGAACGTTCGCTTACCATTTGGTTTGCTGAAATTAAAGCAACCCCCCGGACAGTCAGGGGCACGACCTAGAACCTGCTTAATGAGATCCCTCAGATAAAGCCAATAAAAGTACATCAATCACACTTTGACCCTAACCAAGACCTATGCTTATAGTGAAGTGACAGGGCTGGCAGATTACGACACAGCAGGAGGTCCGTCTTATAAATACAGGAGTGTTATTGAGGACCATGAAGCAAACGCATCCGGTGACATTCAATGAACAGACGACAACACAGGAATCCTAGAGTGGGATCCCAGGGGAAATGGACATTTGCTCATACTAGATGAAGTTGAGAATAAGTAGTTCTAGCACACAAACGTATCACGTTGTTTTTCATGACGTTGTGACTGGACTGTAACAAGAACCACCCAACAAGTTCCAATGAGTCTGGAATTGTATGTCCTTTGCTTTAATGGAAAGTGAGGCCTAAGCCCAATACATCACACCCCTAAGGGCTTAATGATTATCGGAAGCACGTCTACAAACATGCTTTGGGAATTCAGACCAAGAACTGCTGGGAAAGCACTCTAAATAGAAAAATCCACACAGCATATAAGGTTCGTCAAGGAGAATTGCATTACGAAAAGACAGGCAGCCGAAGTCTTAGACTTTATATTAACAACTATTTATAGTCACTAGCTCAGAAAGAGCTGATGTGATTGGTTAAATATATGAGAACACAGCATGACGAGACTGCTGTATTGGTGGAATGATCAGCTATAGACATTTCACAGCCTCAAGAATACTTTACAGGACCATACGTTTAAAAAAGCTGAGGGAAAAACAGTAACCGAAGACTCCAGAGGCTTTAGTGGAAGAACAAGTAAGCAAAAGGGGAAGAGATGAGAGAAGGGGTTGATCCTTCTTATTAAAATACATTAGCACCGTAAAGGGTTGCAATATTCCAAAACATTCCCGAAATCCCCCGTTTTATTTCCCTAGAAACCCTGGTTGGAGTATTCCATAGCAGCAAAAGCTTGCAGATTCCAGAAATTCTCCACTCTGGATTTCTTGCGCAAAGTACGCAACTGACTTAAATAATTATTTTGGTTCTTAAATGGGGAATTTTAGGAAGGTTCTTAGAGGGAATTCTCCCAACCCTAGCACTGCTGTCAATAGGAGTCGAGGAGTTTCACCTCTGGGTCGCCAATTCCCATCACGTCCCGGCGGGAAGCAATTGAAATTCATATCCATCAGGTGGCCATCTTGGTGCCTATGGTTAATGAGTTCGGGTGGCCTCATCCCCGACCCTATTAGGAGGAAAAACCACAATCACAACTGAGCTGGCACCACACTGAACTCACTGACCAATCAGCCAATGGCAGAAGGGCAGCCAACAACACAGGAAGGTGTGGCCAATGTAACAAAAATATTTGTTTTTTAAACGGCGGCGACGAAGCTGACATTTTTTCACACTTTCTTAGAACAAGATTCAGGGTCAGCATTTACAAAGTAAAGGCCCCAAGTGTTACTGGAACTTATATTCACACTATTATTGGCACGGCTGATGCCGTTACTTAATATTTCCTCAAAGAAATTATTACAGTGGCAAAAAAAAAAAAAAAAAAACCACTAACTTTAACTTGCTCTATTGGTGAGTCACACCCGGACAAAAATGTGTCAGAGAAAACAGTAACATTTCTGTAGAGAAGTTTTGTTTGAGTCTTTCCAACCGACGTAGAGTTAACAAATGGCTAGTGCAGAGCCCATCTAGTGTTGGTTATCAAATGGCTAGTGCCGGGCCCATCTAGTGTTGGTTAGCATATGGCTAGTGCCGGGCCATC
The DNA here is from genome assembly GCA_029465975.1 of Dallia pectoralis. Lineage (NCBI taxonomy): Eukaryota > Metazoa > Chordata > Actinopteri > Esociformes > Umbridae > Dallia > Dallia pectoralis. Next base: position 4,034,511 of record CM055734.1, read on the forward strand.
TAGTGTTGGTTGGCAAATGGCTAATGCCGGGCCAACCTAGTGTTGGTTAGCAAATGGCTAGTGCCGGGCCCACCTAGTGTTGGTTAGCAAATGGCTAGTGCCGGGCCCAACTAGTATTGGTTAGCAAATGGCTAGTGCCGGGCCCACCTAGTGTTGGTTAGCAAATGGCTAGTGCCGGGCCCACCTAGTGTTGGTTAGCAAATGGCTAGTGCAGAGCCCATCTAGTGTTGGTTAGCAAATGGCTAGTGCCGGGCCAACCTAGTGTTGGTTAGCAAATGGCTAGTTCCGGGCCCACCTAGTGTTGGTTAGCAAATGGCTAGTGCCGGGCCCACCTAGTATTGGTTAGCAAATGGCTAGTGCCGGGCCCACCTAGTGTTGGTTAGCAATGGCTAGTGCCGGGCCCACCTAGTGTTGGTTAGCAAATGGCTTGTGCCGGGCCCACCTAGTGTTGGTTAGCAAATGGCTAGTGCAGAGCCCATCTAGTGTTGGTTAGCAAATGGCTAGTGGCGGGCCCACCTAGTGTTGGTTAGCAAATGGCTAGTGCCGGGCCCACCTAGTGTTGGTTAGCAAATGGCTAGTGCAGAGCCCATCTAGTGTTGGTTAGCAAATGGCTAGTGCCGGGCCAACCTAGTGTTGGTTAGCAAATGGCTAGTTCCGGGCCCACCTAGTGTTGGTTAGCAAATGGCTAGTGCCGGGCCCAACTAGTATTGGTTAGCAAATGGCTAGTGCCGGGCCCACCTAGTGTTGGTTAGCAAATGGCTAGTGCCGGGCCCACCTAGTGTTGGTTAGCAAATGGCTTGTGCCGGGCCCACCTAGTGTTGGTTAGCAAATGGCTAGTGCAGAGCCCATCTAGTGTTGGTTAGCAAATGGCTAGTGGCGGGCCCACCTAGTGTTGGTTAGCAAATGGCTAGTGCCGGGCCCACCTAGTGTTGGTTAGCAAATGGCTTGTGCCGGGCCCACCTAGTGTTGGTAACACGGCTGGCCTATCCAGCGTTGGTTAGCAAATCTTGTGTTTGTATGCCGATTTAGAAATAGGACATAAACAACGCCTCAACAATAGGAGCACTCTTCAGTTAATTCCATGCAGAGAAGAATGTTAGCTGAACTCGTCATATGGCAAGCGGACACTCACACAGCACAGCTAAAGTGGAAACCGCTGTATAGAGGTTACAACTACACCAACTTAGTGCACTTCCTTTTCAGTGGAGTGTGTTCTTACTGCAAGCAGCACAAACAAACAACCCGCAGCGTCGGTGCTGGAGGTGTACTCACCTGGGAAGTGCGGCGGGGGACCTCCAGGTCCGGGGAAGCGGTCCCCACCGGGGCCAGGCGGGCCAGGAAAACGTCCCCGGCCGCGGCCCATGGGGAAGGCACCGCGGGGGCCCATGGTGGGGGGTCCCGCCTTCCCCTCGCCGGACATCTGCCCACCCGAGGTACCTGGACATAAAGGGGAAGAAAGGGACGGGGGAAAAATTCAAATTCCCAACTCATGGTGCTCACCCAATTAACTAGCGCAGAAACAAAATGATTCCTGAAATCAATGCATTAATCCAGATCATTATCATCAAGCGTGGAGGAAGCGAATCTTTGGGTACCGCCATAGTGTCTTCCTTCCTATCTTCCTGGTTGTCAGACCTAATGTATGTGCAGTAACACTATAGAACTAATTTATAACCCATTCATAACTCGTCCACAGGCCGGTCCCGTGAGAGGAAAGCGGGTTCACCTACTTTTCCGTGACTGCATCTCAAACTGACTGAGAGACTGTTTATTGCAGGGGGTGACGATGGGGTTCTGTCCGTGTAGCTCCCGTTTGGACAACAGGTCCATAAGCTTCCTGGAGGATGTGTCTGAGCCCACACACACCAGGGCAAACCTAACGAGAGAGAGAGACACACACACAGACTCAGGATCTCTTATTACAGCAATGGACAACAAAATAATCAGGAAGAAAATACAAAACCATCAAATCTAGCTGGTAACAAAGTCTTAGATCACAGAACCCACGGAGAGAACTCACCCTTTACTCTGCCCGTTCGCTCGGTTCTCAAAAAACTTGATTTCCAGCACGTCGCTGATGCCTATTAATCGGATGGCTTCTGTTAAGTCTTCATCCGTTGTCCACTGAAAGGGCAGTAATTTCCGGTTGAGACATGCTTTAACAAACATTACAGAATCGACAAATCACTCAACAAGCAAAATCCTGGCAAATCCATGACCGAGTCGAGCCAGTCTAACTAAGACAAGGTAAATTGAGAGGATGCATTCTTCATTTCGATCCACTGGGCAAATGTCACAGTCGTCTACAGGATGGGCCGACTTGTTCATCACCACGTTGACCAAACCTGCCGATGCCCAACTCACCCATGTAAGATTGCCTATGTAGAGGGCGATCCTCTTGCCGGTGTATGTGTAGACGGCGATGGGCGCTGGTGTCTTGTTGCCCTCGGAGCCAGCGGGCGGGGGCAGGTTGTCCAGGTAATCCCGATCCTCGGGAGCGTCTCCGTTGTTGGCCGAAGGAGAAATGACATCATCGTACAGGTCTATCTGGTCGTGAACAGGGTAGTCCGACTCCTGTAGTTGCGAGCAGGGTTGGGGGTTAAGTGAAGGCACAAGCGGTGAGACATAAACCAGTTGACGCATTTCATAATAGCATTCATTCCTACTGCGTTTTCTATACACAAGACCTGGAATGTGTACCGCTGCATGCAAGCTTTGACATAAGATTGTCCGTCTGAGGGGTTATTTATCAAATGCCACTTACACAGACACACATTGGATATTCAGTGTATGAGTTGCAAAGAATTTGAGCGGAAAAAAATGAACAAGCAATCAACACGTTTCCCATACAAGGTATCGTTTTAATGTTTTTTCCCCATTGAGTTGGTCCCATATACAGTGCATGAGAAACGCATTGTTTGCATGTCCAGCGAAACTACAGTATCAGATTAAAATAACGAGAATGTGATCAATCGCTGTGGCTCAGTAAGTGTGCATGCTCTGACATTCTCAGTAGCGCCTTTTAACAGTCGCAATGAACTATCCAAATTAAGTTATGTAAAGCAACTGTATGTTTATTTAATGACTTTAATCGCGGCTCAGTGTAAATATTTAAACAAACACGTCGGGAAATTTACTTTATACACACGACTCCAATAAATGCACCGTAAAACCCTATAATTCGTGTATTGTAGTGGCGCTTCCAAATATCACAACAATGTAGCCGTGTTATATTAAAAGCATTAGCCTATAGCCCTCAACTTATAGAGAAATTCAGGTTAACACATGCATCTGCACGCAAAAAAGCAAAGGTATTCGATAACTTAATATGTCCTGGCTTATAGTTTAGTAACATAATCATAAAGTGAGGCAGCAGAGCAGGCCTCGTTTAATAACATGGTGCAGCGCGTAAGGCCTCACCCGCCACTTCTACCTCCAACACTCACACATACAAGTTGCCGTCAAAACAATGGAGGCATCACGTTGGCTAGTATTCAGAAACGCGTCTTTAAAATGTTCAGGTATATTTGGATACTGGATAATAATCACCCATTGAGACCGGAAGCTATGGGCGCACAAAGTGCAATTGAGATGGCAATTTTCCGAATATGTTTGGTATTCACTATTGCGTAGTGGGAAATTCGTGCAGTTCAAATGCACATACAGACAATCCCGTGCTCGCAGTTCGCAACGGACTGCACATTTTTTGGGTTTAGAATGTGCATTTATTTCAATACCAATGTGTCCCCTACGAAAATATGTACACTAATGTATAGAATGATTAATAAATGCATACCTGGTTGAACTCTTCTTCAACATCGGCATAGATGTCGATATGATCGACGCCGTCCGCCATTTTCCAGTCCACCTCCTCCACCGACCGACCGACTGAACGAGACAAAATGCAAACAGGAACAGAGGAAACGTCATATCCTATATTTGTGGGCAAGGTTAATTTACATTCACATCTATGACATTTCTGTTATGTATTACGTTTAGTGAGATATTACCTATTTATGCGGTTTAGAGAAATGCTACAATCTGTATTTCAATTTGAAGATGATTGATGTAGTTTTTTTAATGTAACTTTTTGGAGACATTTTATTCATGTCTGGTCTTTCCTGCAATCCATTCTGCACACTTATTTAAGTGAGGAGAGAGCAGCAGTAATGGTGCATAACCAGCAAAATACCTGTTTAATAGGCTGCGCAGAGAGACAGTGTTATTTACATTTTTATTTACAGCGGGGAAAAATTGGTGGAGTAAGGGTATATGTCTTGCCCAGGGTCAGAACAACTTTGTTTGTTGTTTTCTCACCTCGCTACATTGGTACTGAATATTTGATGCCTAGGCTAATGCTTTGAAAATAACACGGCTACAGTGTTGTGATATTTGGAAGCGCCACTAAAATACACGAGTTCTAGGGTTTTACCGTGCAATATTCATTGTAAAATAAGAAACCAAAGTATATCAGCATGTGATTCCTTGACTCTAATATTGACATCTTTTTCAAATAGCCTTCATACAACAGCAAAATAGACTTCCGGAAGTTTTCCAACCCAAGATTTTCAGAATCAGATGACTATTGCCAAGTAAATTAACAACAAACACAACATTTATTCTGGGCCTGATGTGTACTGCTGTATGGAAGAAACTGCCTTTCCGGCGAGACAATTTGGTCTTCATAGACCTTGACCTTCTGCCAGAGAGGAGAGGTCAAAATCTCAATCTTTGCTGCCTGCTTCAACGTCCTGGAGGTGTCTAGGTTGCGTAGAGACACGGCAGATTGCAGCCAATAAACCGCTTTTGCAGAACGGATGATACACTATCAGGCGGTGATGGAGGTCAGGATGGACTTAATGACAGCTGTGTAAAAGTTCATCATCAGTGGCCGCACCTGGCCACCACTATGAACAATTTCTGGGGGCGCCACTGCTTTGCAGCTTTGCAAACTCTAAACCCGGCTACCACTAAGCTGTGCAGTCAGCTAGTCCTGGGTGTGGCGCTCACGAACACAACCCCAGGGCACTAACACAATTCGACCAAAATGAATATGAAAACATAATTATAAAATGTTTTGATACAACTGAATCAACGAAAAAAAATTAATGACTGGAGCTTGCATTGTTATTGAGTCAGGACACTTTAAGCAGACCGTATTTTAGTCATATTATTTTCACTTGCTTTGTTCTTGTAAAATAAAACGTTCGCCTCTCGGGTGCACCCATATATATCTATGGGGTGCACCAAGTAATCCAAATCGAGTGCACCCTGACATTGGGCGAGTCCTTACGTAGCTGCGTCATTACGCTCTGTTCCTTCCCGGTGCGCACGGCTTCTGCTCTCAACTCGCAGAAATTATGGTGAGCTCACCTCATTGTTCGTCTAACTACCATTTGAATCAATATTATCGTTATCATTAGAATTGTGTTAAACGTCTTAATAGTGTAAACGTGCAGTGTCTGAAGTTAACATGACTTAATATAATTAAGAAGTCTTATTTCGGACGCATGTAGAATTGACAGTGAGAAGAGCACATGGGCCTGGCAATAGCTAGCTACTGCTGGTGCTAACATAGCCGGCGTCATGTGGGGTTGTCTGTTGTTAACATTGAATACAAGATGCAAAACCTAAACTGGTCGTATTACTGACGGTTACAAATATTTTTTTTAAACTTGAAAACTTTATAAGTGGTATTAGTTTTACAAAACGAACTTCGGAATAGTGAGAATAAAAGCCAGGCATTGCGTTTGCGTCGGGGTGGAGCTAGTTAGCATCTCTACTTTGTCTCATCTCAGCATCCCTGCCAGTCTGGCTAACGTTTATATTTGCCACCTGACATCACCATAATAACGCATGTTATTGTTGGACCTATTTATTTTGCACACAATAATACTAGCGGTCTTGCTATCTTGAAAGTTTTGACCCAGTTGAGATGTAATATGCGTCAACTAGTGCGAACTTGGGCCACAAAGCTTCTAGCGGTTTCTTAGGAGAAGTGGGTGGAGTTTCCTACTACTGGTTCCTCCGCAGCATTTCATCCTAGTTACTACCGGGTTAACCCGTCACCATGTACGGTCTGGCTGATAGTTCAGTTACACAGTCAGACATCATATGCAGTTTGTTTACATGTTGCAATTATTTACAGCCAGTCTATCGTATATACATTTTAAATGTGTCATTAAATAGCTCGCAACTCTTCATAGTATGTTCGTTTCTGCTGTTCTAGAGTTTGTTTCCGGACCTTTTTTATTCCCAACCATACTGTATAAACCAAGCCGACTAAGTCCATTCATCAGCATTTGCAATGGATGGAATATACTAGTAAGACAACATGGTGTTAATTGCTATTTTTCTCACAGGCGTCCCTATCTATGGCTCCGGTGAACATCTTCAGACAAGGAGCTGACGAGGAGAAAGCCGAGACTGCTCGTCTGGTGAGTTCATTGCTCTGAATATATACGTCACATTTTCAATGTCATACTACTTTGATGCTTGTTAACTCTCGCGCACCTTCATATTCATCGGTGCAACCTGCCTCTTCATTCTTATTGTCAGGAGTACACCCAACATCCAAATATAGTCAGATCTGTATCCTAGAAATATATGATCAGGGACGAACATTGACCTGTATTTTTCTCCTCGCCAGTCCTCTTTCATAGGTGCCATTGCCATTGGTGATCTTGTGAAGAGCACATTGGGTCCAAAAGGAATGGTACGTTTCTCTCAAAGTCTTTATGCACTCATAAATTATCACTGTATTTTCCCTCTGTACTGAGTACACTAGTACTGAAAGCGCTGATGGGTAAACACCACAATTCTGTTTTTATTTTATTTATGTGTATGTTATGTAGAACTTGCAATGCTCAGACTAAAGTTGACATTTTACCCCACAGGACAAAATCCTTATTGGGGGTGGTAGAGAAGGTACCGTCACTGTAACCAACGACGGGGCCACCATCCTCAAAGCCATCGGTGTGGACAACCCTGCAGCTAAAGTGCTGGTTGGTAGGTGTTAGCCGTTACTATGACCATAGGCTAAAGTGCTGGTTGCTAGGTGTTAGCCGTTACTATGACCACAGGCTAGAGTGCTGTTTGGTAGGTGTTAGCCGTTACTATGACTACAGGCTAGAGTGCTGGTTGCTAGGTGTTAGACGTTACTATGACCACAGCCTAGAGTGCTGGTCGCTAGGTGTTAGCCGTTACTATGACCACAGGCTAGAGTGCTGGTCGCTAGGTGTTAGACGTTACTATGACCATAGGCTAAAGTGCTGGTTGCTAGGTGTTAGCCGTTTACTATGACCATAGGCTAAAGTGCTGGTTGGTACCCCTTGGCGTGTTAGCTAAACAGGCTAGTGCTCATGTCCATTCTGTTAGTTGAGCTAAGGGTGGGAATGGTTGAAATACTCACAATGTCTTTTGATCATGGAGGATTGAGAAGGTTTGATGGCTTCTTACTGTGCTGTTAAAACTGGTTAATAACCTCCCAAATAAACAGGGCAGGTTCAACAACTGGTTTTGAGAAATACCTCAGAACTAATGTTGTTTTTGTGCACAAAATACAAAAACATTGATGTATGGATGTTGTTTATGAAGGCTTTTCGATGGGTACACTGGAACACACACTGGACTGAATCACATTCTGTCAATCAAACTTTTTTTATAAAGATTATAAGGCTCTTTTTCAATAAAAGTTGTCACGAAGTGCTTTTACAAACACCCAGCCTGAAATCCAGACAGCGCACAGATCATCAAGTGGGCAAAACAGGTTAAAGTGACAAGTTTGTAAATGTTAGTCTATACTATCTACGACATTAAGTGCAGGTTGGTAGGTGTTAGCAGATACTATGACCGCAGGCTAAAGGACTGGTTAGTAGGTGTTAGCAGATACTATGACCACAGGCTAAAGGACTGGTTGGTAGGTGTTAGCAGATACTATGACCACAGGCTAAAGGACTGGTTGGTAGGTGTTAGCAGATACTATGACCACAGGCTAAAGGACTGGTTGGTAGGTGTTAGCAGATACTATGACCACAGGCTAAAGGACTGGTTGGTAGGTGTTAGCAGATACTATGACCACAGGCTGAAGACAATGTCCCTTCTGATCTTTGTCTTTGCCTTCCAGACATGTCCAAAACCCAGGACGATGAAGTTGGAGATGGTACCACTTCTGTCACGGTGCTGGCCGCAGAGCTGCTCAGGGTAAGAGCGGATGGTTGTGGTTTGTCTGGTAAACAAGTTGTGCACTGAACCACTGTCAACGCCAGCAACCATTTGTTGCCTTGGTGACCGTGCGGATAGTTATAAAGGATGTGATTCGTTACACATATATAGATAATTGTTAGTGAGGCTTCTAATAAATGCTACACGGGTGTCTTTGTTTTTCAGGAAGCTGAGCTCCTCATCGCCAAGAAGATCCATCCCCAGATTATAATCTCTGGTTGGAGGAAGGCCACACATGTGGCCCGTGAGGCGCTGAAGGAAGCTGCTGTGGACCATGGGTAATCTACCATGATAATTATAATTTGAGTGTAATTGCAAGTTCAGCCACAAGAGGTCACTGTATGCAAGCAGCACCAGAATATATTATTTGCCTGTTATAGTTTTTGCAATGGATAACCAATCTGTACCTGACCCCCTCCACCCCACCCCCATCAGTAACGACCAGGTGAAGTTCCAAGAGGACCTTCTGAACATCGCCCGCACCACCCTGTCTTCTAAGCTGCTGACCCATCACAAGGACCACTTTGCCAAACTGGCTGTGGAGGCAGTGCTGAGGCTGAAGAGCTCAGGGAACCTGGAGGCCATCCACGTCATCAAGAAGCTGGGAGGCAGTCTGATCGACTCCTACCTGGACGAAGGTGAGAGCGGGCAGAGCCCCACTCTGGATGAAGGGAATATTTAGACAGTTACGCCTACTGCTTGTTTTGTTGGTTGAACGGTGTGCTCATATCAGGAAAGGTTAGCGAGATGGGTCCACTCTGAGGTGATGTTAAAACAGCCTGTTAAAGTGATCTCGTTTCCATTTTTGATCACGGAGGATTGAGAAGGTTTGATGGCTTCTTTCTGTGCTGTTAAAACTGGTTAATAACCTCCCAAATAAAACAGGGCTGATTCAACAACTAGTTTTTGAGATGTACTTGAGAACTAATGTTGTCTCTGTGCACAAAACGGGTATTACAGAATTCTAAAGAAAAGCACTGAAGAACCACACTGTTTGAACGGTCTGCCTAATGTGTGTTTTCTTTTCATCCAGGATTTCTTCTGGACAAGAAGATCGGTGTGAACCAGCCGAAAAGGCTAGAAAATGTCAACATTCTCATCGCAAACACCGGAATGGATACAGACAAGATCAAGGTTAGACTGGCGTCACAGTAACTGTCTCTATTTGAAATTAACAGTTATTCTACAGCATGCCTAACATGGATCCTTTTTATCTGGGCCATGTTCTCCAGATCTTCGGTTCCAGAGTCCGTGTGGACTCCACGGCCAAGGTGGCGGAGATCGAGATGGCGGAGAAGGAGAAGATGAAGGAAAAGGTGGAACGTATCCTGAAACACGGCATTAACTGCTTCATTAACAGGTGTGTGTTGCAGTCACACCTTGCTGTCCATTAGTGGCAAAGACAAATCTATCTGAAATGTAGGCTGACAATAACTGTCTTAAAGTGATGATGGAAGGATCTCACATGGTTATTATTGTACTTGGCTTACTGTACTACTGTACAACTCAATTACTGTACTACTGTACAACTCAATTACTGTACTACTGTACAACTCAATTACTGTACTACTGTACAACTCAATTACTGTACTACTGTACAACTCAATTACTGTACTACTGTACAACTCAATTACTCTACTACTGTACACAACTCAATTACTGTACTACTACTGTACTACTGTACAACTCAATTACTCTACTACTGTACTACTGTACAACTCAATTACTCTACTACTGTACAACTCAATTACTCTACTACTGTACTACTGTACAACTCAATTACTCTACTACTGTACTACTGTACAACTCAATTACTCTACTACTGTACAACTCAATTACTCTACTACTGTACTACTGTACAACTCAATTACTGTACTACTGTACAACTCAATTACTCTACTACTGTACTACTCAATTACTCTACTACTGTACAACTCAATTACTCTACTACTGTACTACTCTATTACTCTACTTTATAGGTTATGAGTAATGACCAGTTGAAGTTGTCAGCAAAACATTGTGTGGCTAAACCGTACCCAATATTCTGTTATTTGAGCTATGAGGGAAAAGGGTTGACATACTCACAATGTCTGTTTAGATCACGGAGGATTGAGAAGGTTTGATGGCTTCTTACTGTGCTGTTAAAAGTGGTTAATAACCTCCCAAATAAACACGGCATGTTCAACAACTGGTTTTGAGAAATACCTCAGAACTAATTTTGTCTCTGTGCACAAAATACAAAAACATTGATGTATGGATGTTGTTTCTGTAGGATTTCTGGGGGGTACACAGCGTAACATATTCATGTGTGCTGTTCTCCAGGCAGCTGAACTACAACTACCCGGAGCAGCTGTTCTTTTGTTAACGTAACATTCATGTGTGCTGTTCTCCAGGCAGCTGATCTACAACTACCCGGAGCAGCTGTTCGCGGCCGCGGGAGTCATGGCCATCGAACACGCGGACTTTTCCGGTGTGGAGCGTCTGGCCCTGGTCACAGGCGGCGAGATCACGTCCACCTTCGACCACCCCGAGCTGGTAAAGTTGGGCCACTGCCGGCTGATTGAGGAGGTGATGATCGGCGAAGACACCCTCATCCACTTCTCCGGGGTGGCCATGGGTGAGTGTGGTGCATTCTGGGACTGGTGTGAACCGTGCTCTTGCCGACCGATGACGATTACAATTTTTATTTTAGCCTTTTGACATTGCCATCATTGGTTTTCACCCCTTTCCTCTTTTCCCTCCCCCAGGTGAGGCCTGTACCGTTGTTCTACGCGGAGCCACACAGCAGATCCTGGATGAGGCTGAACGCTCTCTCCACGACGCCCTCTGTGTCTTGGCCCAGACCGTCAAGGAGACGCGCACTGTTTATGGAGGAGGTTAGTGAGACGCACTGAACGGACACTATGGCAAAATTACACACTTGGACACACACACACACACGGGCCCAGGTCTGACTACCGTCTGAAGCCGCTGTGAGACGAGCCCCATCTGCTCTCCCACCAGGCTGCTCTGAGATGCTGATGGCCAAGGTGGTGACCGACCTGGCCCTCAGGACACCGGGGAAGGAGGCGGTTGCCATGGAGTCTTTTGCCAAAGCCTTGAGGATGCTGCCCACCATCATCGCTGACAACGCCGGTTATGACAGCGCCGACCTGGTGGCCCAGCTCCGAGCCGCTCACCAGGAGGGCAAGACCAAGTTCGGACTCAGTGAGTGACTCTTAGACTGGTACTGGGGTTCTGATCCGCTCCACCGCCCTCATCTGATGTTTTTGGTTCTAACCCTAAACCGGCACACCTGATTGGATGGAGTCCACTGTTCCTTAAGCGTTTGACCAATTGAATGAGGTGTGACTGGTTTAGGGTTCAAACGACAAACGGTAAAACATCTGGTGAAGCTTGGGGAAGTGGTTGGGGACGGCTGGTCTAATCTACAACCTGCTGAATACAACAGAGGTCCAGAGCCTTTTTACAGTTTAACGTGTGTGTTCTGTGTGTGTGTGTGTGTGTCCAGACATGACCCAGGGCACCATTGGTGACATGTCTGAGCTGGGTGTGACCGAGAGCTTCCAGGTCAAGAGGCAGGTTCTCCTGTCTGCTGCTGAGGCTGCGGAGATGATTCTACGTGTGGACAACATCATCAAGGCAGCACCCAGGTGAGCTCGACCCCCTGTTGTTTTTAACCACATCGTGTGTGTGTGCTTTAGTGACATAATTTCCTCGGTCTTCTGATCCCTTAATACATTTTCGATATCACGTTAAATTGAATTAGCATTCGTCTTTCCTATAAAACTGAAAACAGACATGCATTACCTGGTTCTGATAACGTTTAAATATGGTCACATTTGGCCTGAATTAACTGCAGTTGCTTCAGTCAAATGGCTCATACAAACCCAGTGTCTATTTCGTTCTCACTGTTCCCCTTCTTCCTTACAGAAAACGTGTGCCAGACCACCACCCGTGCTAATCTTTATTCCACCAGTCCTGGCAAATGGTGGGGGAGGGTGTGGGTGCAGCCGGTAGGGGCAAAATAAGCCTGTGTATTTATGATCCTCCTGTCCAACGCTGTGTACTTTCTGTCATGCCCTGTTTCTGTAGCGCATATCGAAATAAGAGCCTTTCTGTTGATTAGTCTAAATCCAAATGCTCCTTTAGTCTGCTCTGTGGTACCGTCCTGTTGGAGTTCCCAGTTCCCTGCAGACGTGACACAGCACTGACCACTCATGGCCATGTCGTGGGTGTTGTTTGTTTACTGAAAAGATACAAAATAAAGAAACTCACTCTGAAGTCTTCTGTCTGGTGCCTTATTCTCATGAGAACATGTATTTTGAAGACCACGTATGGATGGACTTTGACCCACAAAGATAGCTGACATGGGTTTTATTGACGTAGTCACTTGGGGTGAATGTAGTGGTCCGTTTGTGGTCAACAGGTACTGTTTACTGACACAACATCACCGCCAGGTCTCGGTCACTGTGACCTGGAATTCGACTGATGTATCAGGAGATTGGTTTTGGCCAACAGCAATGTTTTGCAAGTTGAACCTCATCGGTCTCAAATACTCAATACCCAACTGAGAGCATGGAGGTGCTTTTTATCCTGCATGTCCTCGAAGATCCCCAGTAGATCGAGCAGCCAAACTGTTTTGTGTCTGCTTACACCACCTCGCTGTTATGGTATTTCTAAATATCTTTTGGACACGATTTGTTGTTAATGCTGGGTGAAGAACAGGCAAATACTCGTTTGTGGTGTTTACTGGAGCAAATATGTTGGCAAATGTCACCGTGTCCTGGTCAGATAGAGATGTAGCCTGGATCGAGGAGCTTAAAGCAATTATGCAACAAACATGTTGATAGAAGAAGCATCATGCTCTATCGTCATATTTAAAATCCATGCATTTGTCATGTCCAGAGGATTCTGTATGGTTATGTTCTGTATGGGTGCAAATATAATTAAGAGTGAGACTGATTCTTTATCCTATATATTGAAATTACTTTTGTTTTTTTACATAGTATATTTACATAAGGCACAAGGAGCTATGGAATATAGCCAATATGCAATGGGTAAGAGCTACATTTTTGACTGGGCACTCCAATTTACTAAATGGACTCGCACATCAATTATCAATTTTGTAATTATAAGCATGGATTGTCATACACAACGTGCGATTGGATGACAGAACTGATGGTTGGTGATAACGAGCCTCTACACACACATATATATATATATTTGAAGACAAATTGATCAATAATATATATTATTTCAGATCAATTTAATGTTATTTTACAACTAGCATTGTTTTGAACAAAAATGCAATTCAGGTTATGTGCAAAGTTGAAATAGAGTGAATTTACAAATGCAAGGCACATAAATGCGTCTATCTGGTGTTTTCAAACGTCCTATTGGTCACCCCCTACCCCCCCACCCACATCTCACACCTCCCATTCCGTAACAGAGCCAGCGGGGGAGTCGCTTTGTGGCACCTCCTCCCTCACCTCCCTGTACTGTGTCACAGATAGCTTCTTGGCTCCAGAGACACACTCCCAGTCAAGATGTGGTGGACTGTGTTGGCCTTGCTGTGCTGTGCCTGGACCGCACAGGGGGTGAACAGGTAAGAACTAAGGAAAACGACCATGTTGTCAATTTGAAAATGTTTCCAGATCATTTCTTTCTGTTGTCATTTTTTGGGTGAGCTGAATTTTGTTGGAATATTTTACACGTTCGGATGAATTCAGACTATGATCCTTCAATGTTCCTTCAATCCTTCATGTTTTCTGTTTCTCATCAAATGTGAAGGATGTACCTTAAGGAATGAAACTCATTCATAGTGTTTTAACAAACAGGATGGCCAATCCGTGCTGTCTCAGTTATAGCTGTGTTTATAAACCTCCATATACATTGATGGGTCTATGGCTGTTGGAAGAAGCCCAACAGGTATTTCTAAGTAGTATTTTTCAAGAATCTGTATTATGAAGAAGTAATAATTTGTACTTCAATAAAGACAACTCCCCAGAGGCATTCTAACAGGCAGATGTCACCCACATAGTCGTGTAAGGTACATTTTCACGTGCACCCCAAACTTCTTGGCGTGGCCCCAAATTTCTGACGTTGTGTGCCCGATTAGGATCTCTCTAAGTCGGATGGCCACGGTGCGGACCCTGCTCAGGGCCTCCAACCGCCTGGAGGAATTTGTGAGGGACCACCAGCCTGACGTTTTCAACAGGAAGTTTGCCCAGTGCTACCCCCCCGGCACTCCCTCTCTCAGGCTCGGCAAAAACAGCGAGAGGCTCTACAACTTCATGGATGTAAGTAGCGTTGAGAGGAATCCATTGACTTATGTAATGCTGTAATAACTGCTACTTCCAGAGCAAAGGAAGTTAGATGTGCAGTAAAGAGAGAAACAAGTTCTAGAAAAAAAAAAACATATAAATCCCACTCGGTGTGACAGTGAAACAGAGTTGTACTCTTTCTTTTCCATCTAATGAATGCTGCATAGATTTCGGAGTGCATCGATGACCAATACATTGTTATGGTCTGTGTTTGTCTTGTGCAGGCCCAGTACTATGGTCAAATCAGTCTGGGTACCCCAGCGCAGAACTTCACAGTAGTGTTTGACACTGGATCATCTGATCTTTGGGTTCCCTCATCTTACTGCATTTCAGAGGCATGCGGTGAGACACTATAAGAGATCTAGTGTACTGAACCTACACCCTTAAGGCACTACTTTATGATTGTCATGTTATTCCTGAACGTCATCAACAAGCAGCAATATCTTTACTCATTTCACATGTTTTTTATGTGAAAATAAATGTGTTTAAATTTCTCTCTGAAACACATGTAAAATCTCAGAAACACCTGTAAAACCTAGGCATTTCCATTTCTTTGATTAGTTGCTTTTCACAGAAAGCACAATGTCAACGTTTGCCTGCTCCACAACATATTGTAATAGTGTCCTTAGAAAAGGCCAACATGTTCTAATCTCTCACATGTTTATCTAGAGTTTGTGATCTGACCGTGTGACGGACACAAGCAGTTTGACCGCAAAAAGTCAATGTGTTCCTCTCTCTCCCTCTCTCCCACTCTCTCACTCTCTCTCCCTCCAGCGATTCATGAAAGGTTTGAGGCCTATAAGTCCAGCACGTTTCAACATGACGGCCGGAGGTTTGGCATCCACTACGGCACGGGACACATGCTGGGAATCATGAGTAGGGAGATCCTTAAGGTGCTCTATTTACACTGTTATAACTGATCCAGATTATATTTAACCTGTTATAACTGATCCAGATTATATTTAATCTGTTATAACTGATCCAGATTATATTTAACCTGTTATAACTGATCCAGATTATATTTTACCTGTTATAACTGATCCAGATTATATTTAACCTGTTATAACTGATCCAGATTATATTTAACCTGTTATAACTGATCCAGATTATATTTAACCTGTTATAACTGATCCAGATTATATTTAACCTGTCATTACTGATCCAGATTATATTTACACTGTTATAACTGATCCATCTTATATTTACACTGTCATAACTGATCCAGATTATATTTACACTGTCATAACTGATCCAGATTATATTTAACCTGTTATAATTGATTCAGATTATATTTAACCTGTTATAACTGATCCAGCTGATTTGTCTATGTCTCTTCTAGATAGGCTCTATAACGGTGCAGAACCAGGAGTTTGGGGAGTCTGTGTTTGAGCCGGGCTTTGTGTTTGTCATGGCTAAGTTCGACGGTGTGCTGGGTTTGGGGTACCCCGCTCTGGCCGAGGAGGTGGGGAACCCAGTGTTTGATAGCATGTTAAACCAGAAATCAGTGGACCAACCCATCTTCTCCTTTTACCTCAGCAAGTAGGTACACAGACGTAGAGGTGGTGAAGACGGTAATGACGGTGATGATGGGGGTGACGTTAATCGTGGTGATGATGGTGGAGATGGTGGTGGTGGAGATGGTGGTAATGACGGTGATGATGCTGGTGACGGTAATGGTGGTGATGATGGTGTAGATGGTGGTGGTGACGGTAATGGTGGTGATGATGGTGGAGATGGTGGTGGGGACTGTAATGATGGTGTTAAAGACGATGATGGTGTTAAAGACGGTGATTTTGGTAATGATGACGGTGATGACGATGGTTATGATGGCGGTGATTATCGTGTTGATGATAGTGGTGATAATTAAGGTGATTTCAGTGGTGATGATAATTAAGGTGATTTCAGTGGTGATGATAATTAAGGTGATTTCAGTGGTGATGATAATTAAGGTGATTTCAGTGGTGATGATAATTAAGGTGATTTCAGTGGTGATGATAATTAAGGTGATTTCAGTGGTGATGATAATTAAGGTGATTTCAGTGGTGATGATAATTAAGGTGATTTCAGTGGTGATGATAATTAAGGTGATTTCAGTGGTGATGATAAGTAAGGTGATTTCAGTGGTGATGACGGTGATGATGCTGGTGATGATGGTGACGGTGGGGATTATGATGATGATGATGATGGTGACGGTAATGGTGGTGATGATGATGATGATGGTGATGATGATGGTGATGATGGTGGTGATAATGATGGTGATGGTGGTGATGATGATGATGATGGATTATGATGATGATGATGATGATGGTGGTGATGATGATGATGGTGATGGATGGTGATGATGGTGGTGATAATGATGGTGATGGTGGTGATGATGGTGGTGATGATGGTGATGGTGGGGATTATGATGATGATGATGATGGTGACGGTAATGGTGGTGATGATGATGATGATGGTGATGATGATGGTGATGATGGTGGTGATAATGATGGTGATGGTGGTGATGATGGTGGTGATGATGGTGATGGTGGGGATTATGATGATGATGATGCTGGTGACGGTAATGGTGGTGATGGTGGTGATGACGGTGATGATGTGTTTAATCTCAGGAGTAAACTATCAGGGGACCACGAGGGAGAGTTGCTGCTGGGGGGAATCGACGAATCACTATTCACTGGACCCATCAACTGGAACCCTGTTACTTTGAAGAACTACTGGCAGATCAAAATGGACGCGTAAGGACCAGGACAACAACAACATTTTTTCTTGCCTCTCCAACAAACGGCCCATTTCATTTTCTGAATAGAGATGTTATATTATCCTGCCATCTAGTGGGGAATGAGTGGAATTGCCCCTGAATCCAGTTGTGTTGCTCTCTGGCATAATAAGAAGACATTTGGGATGTGTTTTTTTGGGGTTTCTGAAGTTTTCCTACTTTTGTTCTGAAAATGTGTTTTGTTTCCATGCAGTTTGGAGGTCCAGGGGGCCTCATCGTTCTGCCCTCACGGCTGCCAGGCCATTATTGACACCGGGACCTCAGTCATCACCGGGCCAACTTCTGACATCCTCACTCTACAGCAGCTGATAGGAGCCACGCCCACCTCTGTCGGGGAGGTAATGCCATACTACTACTACTTCTACTAGTACTGTAATTATTACTACTATAATTACTACTACTACTACCACTATTTCTACTACTACTACTATTATTATTACTACTACTACTACTACTACTACTACTACTACTACTACTACTACCACTATTACTACTACTACTACTACTACTACTACTACTACTACTATTACTACTACTGCTACTACTACTACTGTTACTGCTACTACTACTACTACTGTTACTGCTACTACTACTACTACCACTATTACTACTACTACTACTACTACAACTACTACTACTATTACTACTATTACTACTAGTACTGCAACTGCAACTGCTACTACTACTACTACCACTATTACTACTACTACCACTACTACTACTACTACTATTACTACTACTGCTACTGCTACTACTACTACTACTACTACTACTACTGTTACTGCTACTACTACTACTACTACAACTACTTCTACTACAACTACTATCATTACTATAACTATTATTGCTGTGGTTTCTACAACTAACTCAATCAATGCTCATTATACTGCCTGTATCAGCAGTGTAGTTTTAGGGCAAAAGCAGAAATGTGTGTACCGTTAGGTCCCCAGGACCAGGTTTGAGTATCACCAGGCTAAATCCACTCTATATGCTGTTTGTTACGGTGTGTCTTGTTCATTTAGTACATAATCGACTGCGCCAGGATCCAAACCCTTCCAGAGGTGACCATTGTGCTGAACAAGGTGCAGTACGTCCTGACGGCTGAGTCCTACGTCAGAAAGGTGGGTAATGCTCCAAACATAGAAATAGACTGTGTAGAACAAGCTTGGAACCTGTAATGCCCAGAGTCAATTTGTAATCCCTTTTATCATGCACAGCTCTCTTTATGCTAGAGAGCAGTCACATAGCCTTTATATCTAATTGAATTGGTTGTTGGGCAAAATAAGGATTTTGATGTTCATGGCAAAAGTGTTTGAAATTGAGGAAAACATTCAGAAATGATGAAATGTTATAGGTACTTCCCTTTCATCAATAAATTCTACTCATATCAGACATGACATGTTGGAGGTAAAAGCAAAGATGTGCCCATTCCCCAACCAAGCTTTATGACCTACACTTGTGAAGAGCTGAGAGCATTTGACAGGTGTAAGCGATCTGGCAAAAGCTCCACCTAAGTTTGGGATTGGTTCATGTTTGTTTGGAGATATAATATCATTATTTATAGCTGGGGTGCCCCAAGGGGGAGTCATTACCCTAGCACATTTATTTTAGTCCATGCACAGCAATAAGCAGACTGGAGTGCCCACTTGCCCAGACATGACAAGAAAACATTTGGCAACAAGAAGTCTTGCTCCGGGTAACCGTCTCTGCCGCTGAGGGGCATGCGTCTGTGTGGCCGTATTTTGTAGGATCCAAACTAGTGCTGACCACGCCTTGATTAAAGTTAGTGGTGGTGACAAAACGAGAAGAAAGACCTGCAAACACAAACATACTGAGCACCACACCGAATGATTCCTGATGGTCAGAGAGACCTGCAAACACACCCATACTGAGCACCACACCGAATGATTCCTGATGGTCAGAGAAGAGAGACCTGCAAACACAAACATACTGAGCACCCCACCGAATTATTCCTGATTTGTTGTAGCTTGGGCCGGTCTGTTTCCATCAAACAGTGTCAAACACGAAGAACTCTCTTTTTTCCAATGTTCGAAACATTATTGTATATCTGTGTTTAGATACAGTAAAACGGACATGTGATATGTGGGCATACATGAAATAATCACTGCATATTATTTAGCCCATGTATGGTAGTAATCGTTCTCACACATGTTCCTCCAAACAGGAGAACCTGGGGGACACTGAGATCTGCTTCAGTGGGTTCCAGGCCCAGGAAATTTCTTCCTCGTTGGGTCCCATGTGGATCCTCGGGGACATTTTCCTCTCCGAGTACTACAGCATCTATGACCGAGGACAGGACAGGGTGGGCTTCGCTAAAGCCAGACACGTCAATTAGTCCGCGGTGGACGAGGGGGAACCACTGGAATGATGGATTTCTGAGAGGGATGACAAGTACCATTCTTCACCTCATGTCACCACAGGCAGTATTGACAAAACTTTTAATGAAAATGCTGTAAGAGGATGTCTGTTTTTTCGGTCTAATTAAGCTAATAAAAGGCTTTGTCGGGTCCAAGTCTGTTTTGTATTTTCTTATGTTGTTTTGCGCATACAATGACTATCAGCGAACAATGACGGAATAAATTGTATTTTATTGAAAAACAGTCATTGTATTTTATTCACCTAGAGCAGAGGCAGCAAACCAGAACTTTTCACAGAAAGTATAAAAATCACAGCATGCCATGGCAATATTTACAAAAAACCTGGCATATTGTCGCCGTTGTAGCTACACACACACGCGCGCACACACACACCCAGACACACACGCACACACACACACACATATGTTCTATTGAAGTACTGTAGTAATTCCTAACTCTCTGGCTGTACCCAGACACATTAGGGCTGGATATGTGCTGAATGTGAGAAGACCGTTAAATGTCCACCTTTTGCGAGTTGCTGATGTTTTCCTGGGCGTCGCGTGTGTCCTTCTTGTCCCTCTCCTGGCTACTGCACTCCAGAGTATCTTTCTCCAGGATGGGTGTCGCTTTGGGCTGAACAGGTTTAACCGGGAAGGGGACCGCTGGGGGGACGTTTGAGCCTCTCCTCTGCTCCGGGCTGTTAAGGAGCTTTAGGGAGCTCTTTGAACCCTGCCTGGACAACTGTGGGGTGAGGGGAGGTTTCTGCGGCCTACACCAGTCTCTCGGGACGCTCCAGCGAAACTTCCTGGGCCGGGCACGTCTGCTGCCCCGGTTCACATCCGGACCCAGGTCCTCCTCCATCTGGTCTACCGGAGTCGGAGGCATACTTGATAGATGAATCTCCGGCAGAGGCACCGGGAAGGAGAACGCTCCTTGCTCCGTGTCTGCGGAGGAGGCGCTGCTGCTGACCTCCCTCAGCGACCCCAGAGTATCCCGGCGGAAGGGAGACGAGAGTGGGCTGGGTCTTGGGAATGCCCGGGGTGCCAGGCCTCGGGGGAGCAGGATGTCAGGGTTGACACGGTGGTTGAGTCTGGAGGGCAGGACGTCGTCGCTGCTGTGACGTTTGCCGGATATCTGAGGGGGGGGCAGTTCTGGAGGCTCCTGGACACTAAGCAGCCTACGGACACGCACCAGCATGGACTCTCTACGGTGCTGGTAGAAGTCCTGGTTGAAGGGGCTGTCTCGTCTGTTCATTCTGCCTGATCGACTGATAAGGATGGAGAGATTAGATAGATTAGAGATCTACAGTAGATAGACAGACGGTACACCGATGAATGGATTGATACCTACGGTAAATTTTATCACGATAATTAGGTTAGATAGGGAGGAAAACGGGAAAGGCGTGAAATTATATGGTAAACACGTGTGTTTCATAGCATTAACACGTCAACTCTAAGCAGGTTCAAACTAAAGACTAAACTTACCAAATATGTCTTGTGGAAGGAGGTTTTCACTGAATTACAAATAGTAGCAAGTCAGGAGAATAGTGACGGCAGGTAAAGAGAATTAACGACAGGATAAATGTTTTAATGAGGTTTAGGAGAATGAATATGTGACATAGTGACAGTTATAGTGACAGTTAGGAGAATTAATTTGGTTGGTTTTGAGAACAAGATTAGTAAGGAACAATAAGAATATGTTATAAATCAAGACTATTGGTTTAAAGGTCAGGACAATGCTATGGGTTAGGCGTGAAGCTGTGTCTGGCCATAACCTTGTACTACAGTCGTCCACAGAGAAGATGGGATTGTGTGTGTAACTCTTCTGCACTCACTCCAGCTGTCTGGTGGACCCTAGGAATGAGGGTTTACAGTAATCAGCTGCAGCCAGGGTGTAGGGAGGCTGGGCGTCAGAGTTGTTCCAGTAGATGTCTTTAGTCATCGGGGGGAAGAACATGTGCATCTCGTCCACCGCCATCAGCGACACCTGAGACACAGATCCATGTATTGATCGTCCGGCACAAATCACCACTCAATCCACTGGACAGCGACTGTGTCCCGGGAAAGATGGGAAAGCCGTCCGCCGGGAAGCTTTACGGAGCAAACGACTGATTGACCGATCGATTTAAACCCACCTGGAGATTCCTGTCGATGCACCAGTTGGGCTCAAAGTCGTCATCGTCCTCCCCGAACGGGTTGATGAGTTGCTCTGCAACCTAAAGGGTCATGATGGAGAGGTGTCTGTCACACAACAACATCTGGGTTTACAGCATCTGGGTTTACAACATCTGGGTTTACAACATCTGGGTTTCCTACTACTGGGTTTACAACATCTGGGTTTCCTACTACTGGGTTTACAGCATCTGGGTTTACAACATCTGGGTTTACAACATCTGGGTTTCCTACTACTGGGTTTACAACATCTGGGTTTCCTACTACTGGGTTTACAACATCTGGGTTTCCTATTACTGGTTTTACAACATCTGGGTTTACAATATCTGAGTTTACAACACAACATCTGGGTTTACAACATCTGGGTTTACAACATCTGGGTTTACAGAATCTGGGTTCACAACATCTGGGTTTACAACATCTGGGTTTACCACATCTGGGTTTACAGCATCTGGGTTTACAACATCTGGGTTTACAGCATCTGGGTTTACAACATCTGGGTTTACAACATCTGGGTTTCCTACTACTGGGTTTACAACATCTGGGTTTCCTACTACTGGGTTTACAACATCTGGGTTTACAACATCTGGGTTTCCTACTACTGGGTTTACAACATCTGGGTTTCCTACTACTGGGTTTCCTACTACTGGGTTTCCTACTACTGGTTTTACAACATCTGGGTTTACAATATCTGAGTTTACAACACAACATCTGGGTTTACAACATCTGGGTTTACAGAATCTGGGTTCACAACATCTGGGTTTACAACATCTGGGTTTACCACATCTGGGTTTACAGCATCTGGGTTTACAACATCTGGGTTTACAACATCTGGGTTTACAGCATCTGGGTTTACAACATCTGGGTTTACATGTGCGCGCGACAAAAACACAATGCGACCTGGTCCCTCCTGCAACATTACCTGAGTTCCGTTATTCTACTACTTGAACAAACCCTGTGCTCATCTAACGATACAGTGAGTGTGTTTGTGTATGTCTGTGTCTTACCTTGAGCCACCCAGATAAGAAGAAGAACTGCAGCATAGTAAATATTGGGACGTAGAGGTCCTGGTCGTGCCCCGGGTAGCCCTGGGCTGGGTCCAGGAACTGCCTGCCGATTATACAGGAGAAGAGGAAGGTGTAGACAGCCAGAGTGACCACCTGGATGGAGGGTGGAGAATAGTTCTGTCATGTGGGCAGATCTGGTTGTTACCGGTTATGGAGAAGGAATGGAAACAGAAGACGCATTGCCCAATAATGTAGAGGAAGAGGAGATGGGTGAGGAATGGGTTGAGACGGGAGAGGGGGAAGGAAGGGGTTGAGGTGGGAAGGGGGGGCAGAAGAAATTGAAAGAAAGGAGGTGGAGAAGTAGTTGAGAGAGTGGGGGAAAATGGGCACAGTCTGAAAGACAGAGTTTGTGTGTATGTGGGTGGGGTTGTGTTTGTGTGTGTGTGCGCTAACCTGTGTGTAGACAAGAGGAATCCCAACCCAGTCATAACCAAACAAGGTGGAACACCATGTTCTGAACCTGTTCATCTCCTAGAGAGACCAAGACAGAAAGACAGAAAGAGACAGAGGAAGACAAAAGGAGAAAAAGAGGCAGACAGAGAGAGAGAAAAAGACAGAGGGAGACAGAGAGGAAGGAATGGAGAGAGGGGGTGTGAAAGTGAGAGAGGTTGAACGACAGTGAAAGAGGGAAGAGGAAAGACAAAGCAGTATGATACACTGAGTTTGCCTTTGCAGTTGTTACATGTGCATACAGAAAGAAAACACTCACGCTAAAAACATACCATACACAGACACACACACAGATATACAAACACAAAACCACACACACGCATTCACACAGACCCACAGAGAGTTAGATTAATAGGCCAAACCCACATATACAAGTTAAGTAGTAAACAGTAACAATACAAGACTGCATTAACAATTTAGTGCAAAGTCTCATAAAATGTGGTGTGCTAAAGTACACATACACATGATCTACAACAATATTTAGTAACATGGTAAAATCACAAGACAGGTTAAGTGCCACGCTGTCCAGCCAAAATGTCTCTGTCTCCTGTGATAGGTATTCTGTAGTCATATCTGTGTCTGTCTGTCTGGAGCTACAGCTCACATTAAGCATAGCCTGGAGGTCCACACTGTGTATTCTGTATTCATATCTGTGTCTGTCTGTCTGGCTGGAGCTACAGCTCACGTTAAGCATAGCCTGGAGGTCCACACTGTGTATTCTGTATTCATATCTGTGTCTGTCTGTCTGGCTGGAGCTACAGCTCACGTTAAGCATAGCCTGGAGGTCCACACTGTGTATTCTGTATTCATATCTGTGTCTGTCTGTCTGTCTGTCTGGAGCTACAGCTCACGTTAAGCATAGCCTGGAGGTCCACACTGTGTATTCTGTATTCATATCTGTGTCTGTCTGTCTGGCTGGAGCTACAGCTCACGTTAAGCATAGCCTGGAGGTCCACACTGTGTATTCTGTATTCATATCTGTGTCTGTCTGTCTGTCTGTCTGGAGCTACAGCTCACGTTAAGCATAGCCTGGAGGTCCACACTGTGTATTCTGTATTCATATCTGTGTCTGTCTGTCTGTCTGTCTGGAGCTACAGCTCACGTTAAGCATAGCCTGGAGGTCCACACTGTGTATTCTGTATTCATATCTGTGTCTGTCTGTCTGTCTGGCTGGAGCTACAGCTCACGTTAAGCATAGCCTGGAGGTCCACACTGTGTATTCTGTATTCATATCTGTGTCTGTCTGTCTGTCTGTCTGGAGCTACAGCTCACGTTAAGCATAGCCTGGAGGTCCACACTGTGTATTCTGTATTCATATCTGTGTCTGTCTGTCTGTCTGTCTGGAGCTACAGCTCACGTTAAGCATAGCCTGGAGGTCCACACTGTGTATTCTGTATTCATATCTGTGTCTGTCTGTCTGTCTGTCTGGAGCTACAGCTCACGTTAAGCATAGCCTGGAGGTCCACACTGTGTATTCTGTATTCATATCTGTGTCTGTCTGTCTGTCTGTCTGGAGCTACAGCTCACATTAAGCATAGCCTGGAGGTCCACACTGTGTATTCTGTATTCATATCTGTGTCTGTCTGTCTGTCTGTCTGTCTGTCTGGAGCTACAGCTCACGTTAAGCATAGCCTGGAGGTCCACACTGTGTATTCTGTATTCATATCTGTGTCTGTCTGTCTGTCTGTCTGGAGCTACAGCTCACATTAAGCATAGCCTGGAGGTCCACACTGTGTATTCTGTATTCATATCTGTGTCTGTCTGTCTGGCTGGAGCTACAGCTCACGTTAAGCATAGCCTGGAGGTCCACACTGTGTATTCTGTATTCATATTTGTGTCTGTCTGTCTGGCTGGAGCTACAGCTCACGTTAAGCATAGCCTGGAGGTCCACACTGTGTATTTTGTATTCATATCTGTGTCTGTCTGTCTGGCTGGAGCTACAGCTCACGTTAAGCATAGCCTGGAGGTCCACACTGTGTATTCTGTATTCATATTTGTGTCTGTCTGTCTGGCTGGAGCTACAGCTCACGTTAAGCATAGCCTGGAGGTCCACACTGTCCTTTATCCGCCCGTCTGTCCGTGCCTTGGAGGCCAGGTTGGAGAACCACACAACGGGCACCCAGTACTTCAAATGTGGAGACTTGACCTCATCAAATACCTTCCTCTCTCCTGGGGTCATGAAGCCTACGAAGAGGTAAAGGAGGAAGAGCGGAAAAAGACAGAAGGGAAAGTTGCGGAAATAGGAAAAATAAGTCAGGTTGAGTTGTAAGGAGACAGGAGGAATAGCAGGAATAAGAGGTTTGATGAGAAATATGAGGAGAGGTAGAACCAGGAAGATGACAAGGAATGGACAGAGCTTTGGAGTGCCGTCTTCTAAAAAAGTGCTGTACTAAATATCCCTAGTATCTCTGGTGAACAGTCTGCGGTTTGGTCAAAGTGTGACAACCACCCTGGTCAAAGTGTGACAACCACCCTGGTCAAAGTGTGACAACCACCCTGGTCAAAGTGTGACAACCACCCTGGTCAAAGTGTGACGATCACCCTGGTCAAAGTGTGACGACCACCCTGGTCTAGATGTTACAACCACCCTGGTCTAGATGTTACAACCACCCTTGTCTAGATGTTAAAACCACCCTCGTACCTGCCTCCACCACATGGTCCATGGTGGGAAATCTCTTGCAGACGGCCGTGCTGACGGCACGGAAGATGAGCAGTGAGGTGAGGTTGACGTAGCGCATTAGTGTTCGTCTGAGGAGCCGGCCCTGCTCGTCACGCCCGTGAACGCAGCTCGTGATCAGGAACATGAGCCGGTCAGGCCACGGCAGATTCACAAACTGGTTCCACCAGCGATTCACCACCAGGGTCACATAGAAACCTAGAAATACAAATCAAACAGTTACTCCATATACTTAAAGCTTTAAAAAGTATCCAAATGCTAAACACAGTGTCAGTATCGTCAATTGAAGTGGAGCAGTAATACATTAAAATAAATAAGGGGCTTAACTGGCCGTAGAAATTTTTGTTTACATTGCCAAAGTAAGCAGAAAATAATAGTGAGAAAAAGCTCTGATAAATAACAAAAGTCATTCCATTAAGTATTTCAAATGTAATCGTTGCCAGTGTACAAAATTAAAGCTTGGTAGAGCAAAGAAAATGGTGTGCCACTTAAACAGAAACACAGAATTGAAGATCTAAAAAATAATAGAACTCCAGAACAACAGAACCATAGATCAGTACCACAGAGCCTATGAACAGAACCCTGGAACAACTGAGCCATGGAACAGACACCTAGGACAGAACCACAGAACAGAACCCCGAAGCAACAGAGCCACAGAACAGAACCACCGAACAACAGAGCGACAGAACATAACCCCAGATCCAAAACCAAAAGTATGCCCAGCAAACCCACAATGCCCCATTATATCCTGATTAGATCCCTGATGTGATTTTCTAATTTGAAAGGGTTTAATGAAGAACATCTTTTAAATGGTCCCTGAAAAAACATTTGGACCTATATTTAAAGGTGGATTTTTTGAGCTCGGCACGTCAACGTGATGGATCCTCCGGAACTTCTTTTTATAGCACCACAGTAATCCGCCCTGTCATCCCAGCCTCAGAGATGGTGTGTTTGTGCTCTTAATTACTTTTTGTCCCAGACTTACCTAGTACGAAGGTGACCGGGATCTGGTCTGCAAACTTATTACAGTGAAGGGCCACCTTTTCAAAGACACGCTTTTCATGTTCTGGGAGAGCAAGTCTGCAACAGATATAGATTGTATTTATTTATGAACAATAGATTTAAAATAGATGTTATAAATGTATGGACATCATAGATTCGTTTACATAATAGTAAGTTATACTTTTTCATAACTGATACAATCCCTATAGCAAGTGTATAATAGACAAAATAGAAACAGAGTATGAACCGATACGACACATTGGTTATATCTTTTTTATAATGTTTTATGTTATACTTAACGGTTTTTGCATTTCGTATCAGCAAGGATCGATAATAATTTATGATGTGCCTTAATATGTTGCCTACCTGTACACCAAGCTCATCAAGGTGTATAAAAGTACAAAGACAAAAAACTCCCGATATAACAGTTTGTAGATGCTGCCTTTCCATCGCAAAAGAAGTCGATGAAAACCGAAGAAGGTGGCGTTGGCAACTTTACTTGAATAAGTCACCGTCATCCTCGTCCATTCGCGGTAGAAAACAACCAAGTCATCCGGTGTGGTTGGAAAATAATCACTCCCTGGTTGACTAACTTTTACTCCCTACTCATAACCGACAAGGGCTATTAATTGACATGTTAAATATTGTGTTACATTTAGGGTACACATGGCACACGCTTCGCTTGAGGCAGGCAATCATGGCAAAAGACCCAGTAATAATCAGTAAAACCAGAAACTATTATTTTGGATGATAAATAGACCTACAAGTTGTCATAAGGATTATGAAACCATCCGTTATCTACACAGAGCCTATACACACTGCAGTATAACACAGAACATTTCGTGATGTTTCTTGGGCTGTAATTAATTCCTGAACGCAGGGTCAAGTTTAAAGTCCCCATGGGACACATTTAGCTTTCTGTGGTCCAGTTTGTTCCAGTCGTCCAGTGAGCAGGGGTTTGTCTCCACAACACGCATGGATATATCATGCTGATGTAGAGCGACTAAATGCATCCCTGCGTGCTGGTCAATTGGTTTTATATGACATATTATACATACTGGCCCATTCTATATTTTTTTATAATATAGAATAATAAAATATGAAATATTTGGGATATAGCCGAGTTTATAGGATTTATTTACAATTATTTGAGAGACATGGTCTCAGATATTTGTACTGGACGCGATGCATTGTAGGAATTGAAATGGCAACAACATAGGCCAGGTGAAATTCCTGATTACTTTCTTAGATGTTCCCTGCGTCACCTAATCTGCGTTGTACATACGTTATTATACCAATATTATTCAGACTTGTGTGTTACCACTGTGCCAAAGTGTCCAGTGGGCGGCGCTGCAGTTCATTAGATAATTGAATCATGAACACTCATCTTTCAGTAATGTAGGCAGTGTAGTGTATCCATCCGCTTCAATGTCCGTGATCAACTATATCCAGTATAATTTCCATCTGTAGTCATCAATGTCTTACATAATCAGGACTCAGGAGTGCACAAAATGCATAAATCAGTAATGTATAGACCTACGAATGGGATTTAAATCGCATGCAGGATAGCAATAAAAAATAGGATTAAAAAAAAACCAAAATATTGCAACTACATTTGTAAATAGGCTACTACAGTAATGATACGTGCGCTCTGCGCATGCCCCGCGGTAGGCTCATGGGTCCAGGTTGACGCCCATGTTTCGTTGCCACCCATCATCATCACCAGAGAAGAAAGGAGCAGGTGAGCGGGTGATCGGCCACTGCTGCTGGCATTGCAAAATCCATTATATTAATGCCAACCGGCACCGTATGAACGTCAGTAGCGGACGTTATCGGCGACAGGGAGCGATAGCACACAGTGACAGTTGGGTTTGTGCACCCGGGTCACTGTCGGCAGTTGTATTCGCCAGAAACATCCGCGGTACGAGACTGAGGAGGGGTGAGTTGACAGCTTGTAGGCTAGATTAGATTAAGCTAAAGCTAAAGCCGACTGATTTACTGTATTTATTGTATTATTAGCGTCTCAAACAACGATATCTATATATGGTTATATGTTTCAAATGTCAAACGGCTGCTTGATATGTCGTTGCAATATAAACGTTGCTAATAGAGCACCTGTTCACATAATAATGAACGTACCTGCTTCATCCTAATAATATAATATTATTAGCCTATATTAATGTTAACACAGTTCTGGCAATAGATCCGTATGGTGTGGTGCCACTAGTACTGGGTAGCTCTATTCAGGTTCTTTATAATGTTATGTGGTGCTTATAACCGTTATTTGGTTACACATAATATGTTGTAATAGTAATTCTGCCCATTGATCAGGCGTATTGAAACGTATTTTACTACTGTTCAGTTATTCACCCGTAGATTTTTCACCATTGGATGCATCATTCAATTTCTGCTTGCAACATCTCTCCCGGGGGTGGAATAAGTAGAGGAGATTAGATGATGAGATGATGGTGGAATAAGTAGAGGAGGTTAGATGATGAGATGATGGTGGAATAAGTAGAGGAGGTTAGATGATGAGATGATGGTGGAATAAGTAGAGGAGGTTAGATGATGAGATGATGGTGGAATAAGTAGAGGAGGTTAGATGTTGAGATGATGGTGGAATAAGTAGAGGAGGTTAGATGATGAGATGATGGTGGAATAAGTTGAGGAGGTTAGATGATGAGTTCATGGTGGAATAAGTAGAGGAGGTTAGATGATGAGATGATGGTGGAATAAGTAGAGGAGGTTATATGATGAGATGATGGTGAAATAAGTAGAGGAGGTTAGATGATGAGATGATGGTTTGATGAGCGGAGGAGAGTGGACGATAGAGGGTAGGGCAGCATGGACTGAGCCAGGACTGGATGGAGAGAGAGGACTTGAGTTGTCATCTAACGTTGGTCAGTGCAGCACCTTAATTCGCACGCAAATAAATTATTCCCATATCTGCTTTCTTTTCACATTTCACTCAAGTAGCCAAATGCGGACACTGCATTTTCTCCGTTGGCCCGTTAATATGAAATGGCAATGGCACAAATTAGTGCATGTGTAAATCAATTACGTTGTCAGGGACTATGCATACTGTGCAGACTCAGCGGTGTTCAGCCCCATGACGACAGAACAAAACACAGAATGGGCCTCATGGTTACCAAGTCTTGCACTGGAAAAGCTCTGTTTAACGGGCTTCACATTATATTGTCATGACTGTTACATTGTCCATTTTCACTATCACTGCACGCGCACATTATATCTCCCCCCTCATTGTTGCAATTTGCGGCGTATGTTTTTCTTGACACCGGGCTACTCCATAATTCATTACGCAGCACTCCGATCTGTGTCACGGGTTAACCCTTGATGGAACATGAGGGAGGGGGCGGAGAAAGGTTTGATGGTATGGCCGGGAGCATTGTTGCTGCCTAGTAAATGGTCCCGGATGCATTGTCGGTGGGGACAATTTAGACATCAGATCTTTGTCTGTTTTCGTTGAGTTAGGAATCTGAAGAGCCTGTCCTTTGTTTTTCTGTCCTTGCTGGTTCTAGCTGAGCCTGTATGCATTGACAGCATTCTTATCAGAACACTCAGTCTTATCTTGGGTTTTGGGTAAGATTCGGGGCTTTGTCAACCATTTCAATTCAACCTTCCTATTTAAGATGGTAGTCTGATTGAGACTGCTGTCTCTGTAGCCTGGGAGCCGCTGTCTCTGTAGCCTGGTAGCCGCTGTCTCTGTAGCCTGGGAGCCGCTGTCTCTGTAGCCTGGTAGCCGATGTCTCTGTAGCCTGGGAGCCGCTGTCTCTGTAGCCTGGGAGCCACTGTCTCTGTAGCCTGGGAGCCGTTGACGCTGTAGCATAAATCACAGCTGAGAAGTATAAAGATGTTTGTCTTGAACAGGGTCGAGGCAGGCAGCTAACTTTGACCTTTACTGTTGGACACTGGGTCTTGACAGACCGTTGGACACTCTGGGTGTTGACAGACCGTTGGACACTCTGGGTGTTGACAGACCGTTGGACACTCTGGGTCTTGACAGACCGTTGGACACTCTGGGTCTTGACAGACCGTTGGACACTCTGGGTCTTGACAGCCCGTTGGACACTCTGGATCTTGACAGACTGTCATGGATGAGTAATTACAATCTGTTCCATTTGGCTGCCTGGCTGGACATCGTGAGAGGCTTTTCAGTCTTTAGACTTTGGCGGAACGACACAGGTCCGGTTTAAGACTGAAATCAGGACATTATGTGTGAGAGAAGGGTCTTCTCCTCTTTGCTTTTTTTCTCTCCTCTCGCTCTGTCTCTTCCTCTTCCTCTACAATCTCTCGTTCTCCGCTTCAAGTGTGTGTGTGTGTGTGTGTGTGTGTGTAATCCCTGTCTCTGTACATGTGTAGACCAGATGTCCCCTCACAGATTTTTATTTTTTGGAGGCACCCCTTAAGGAAAAATACAATATCAGGGTTTAGGGATTTAGGGTTTAGTTTTATGGCAAGATTATGCTTGGGATATGGGTTATGTTTAGGGCAAGGGAATCAGTAACATGGGTTTGGTCTCCAGTCCAGAGAATGCATGTACCCTAACAGTGAGTTCCCTATTGGCTGCTCAGAGATTCGATCCAGCAACCTTTTGTTCACTGTTCAGATGGTGGCACTGCTGATACCTGGGGAACATTTTCAGGGTACAAACAAAAATAAGAAATGCATCTTTATGTTCATGGAAATCTATCTGGACACTGGGGCTCTCTCTCTGAGTGCTCGGCATGTCTGACAATCAATTAAATGTAATTTATAAGGCTCTTTTCTACATCAGCAATGGTCACAATGCCCACACAGATAACCAGTCTAAAACCCCAAAGTGCTAGCAACACAAAGTGCTAGCAACACGAAATGCTAGCAACACGAAATGCTAGCAACACGAAATGCTAGCAACACAAAGTGCTAGCAACACAAAGTGCTAGCAACACAAAGTGCTAGCAACACAAAGTGCTAGCAACACGAAATGCTAGCAACACGAAATGCTAGCAACACAAAGTGCTAGCAACACAAAGTGCTAGCAACACGAAATGCTAGCTACACAAAATGCTAGCAACACAAAGTGCTAGCAACACAAAGTGCTAGCAACACAAAGTGCTAGCAACACGAAATGCTAGCAACACGAAATGCTAGCAACACAAAGTGCTAGCAACACGAAATGCTAGCAACACAAAGTGCTAGAAACACAAAGTGCTAGCAACACAAAGTGCTAGCAACACAAAATTCTACAAACACAAAGTGCTAGCAACATGAAATCGGATAAACCAGTTACTATGTTAATTCGTTGTATCCTTATTTGTGTATAGTTATAGCATATAGAATAAATCTCTCCAAAAAAAGTCTGCGGCCTATAAAATCATCAATATTATAATTTCTAATCATGTGTTGATATATTACAACATGTCAATTACACTTAGCAAAAAGTGTAAACATTTTTTTGCACTGTTTTTTTTGCACTCATCTCAGGCAAGAACAATGGCACTGTGTGCATCTCACGCCAAACAATAGCATCTGTTGGCAGTGCCCTAAGGCAAACTCTAGCTGCCTGGGTTTTCTGCTGCCTTTAATAAAAGCCATTTTGTTGCAACGCCTCGACATTGAGTTAAGTTGCTGCTGGTTAAGGAGGCAGTGCAAACAGACCCAGTACAATGTCATTCCCAGTTCCCACTTTGGTACACACATCTCAACATCAACTGTCCTGTGTAACAGCAGCGATGTAGGGCCTTAATCTCCAACTGGATACCAGATGAGAAAAAAACAGGATTCCTCTCAGGAAATATAAATAGTATTATGAAAGATGATAGTTTTTCCACATTTCTGCTACTCAAAAGGAAAGCGTTTGACCTGGGTTTACTTCATAGATGTTATTAATGTTATATATGATATCACTTGTTCTCATGTTTTGAGTCGACGGTAGTAGACAAGGACAGTGCAACCAGGTATGTACCATGCTGTCATACAGGTGGTGTATTGGTGAGTCTCAATATTTGATGAAGAGGAGCTTGTTGAGCTGCCCGCATATCAACGAGGCTGTGCTGTTTGATTGACATTCAACTCAGAGCAGCTGGTTGACAGACTAGCACAGCCTCCTCTAATTAGTAGTGAATCATTATCTGTAATAATGACTTACTAGTGCTGGTACAATCTACTATATGAAGTTTGTAGGTGGCGACTTCTGTGCCTGTCTTGTTTTCTAGGCTGATGTACAGACACACACGCACACGCACACACACACACACACACACACCACGTGCAGCGGTTGCCTTGAGTGTGACATTCTCTGTTACAAACCGGGAGAAGGTATTCCAGTAGTGAAACTGTCTGCTAAGGTTCAGATTGATGCAGTTGTTCTGAGTTCTAACAACACAGAGTGTGCTGACCACAGGAGTCCTGGATGGTTAGTTTCCAACATGGCCTGTCCCTCCATACATCCTCCCAGCAGATCCTGGCATGCCAGGGTAAGAGGATCCCGACCCAATGCCTCCACTGTCCAAGCCCAGATGGGCGGGTGTGGGGTTACAGCGGGTTGGTTTCCTGGGGAACGGAGAGGACGGGGAACCGTTTCACAGCGGTGATGCTGGCTCGGCCAGGGTTACTGAGGGTCGGTTTCCTAGGGAACAGAGGGCCGTTAGCCAGAGTCGTATACTGAACACTATGGATAAATATATGTATTAGTGTCTAGTGTACTGAACGCTATGGATAAATATATGTATTAGTGTCTAGTGTACTGAACGCTATGGATAAATATATGTATTAGTGTCTAGTGTACTGAACGCTATGGATAAATATATGTATTAGTGTCTAGTGTACTGAACGCTATGGATAAATATATGTATTAGTGTCTAGTGTACTGAACGCTATGGATAAATATATGTATTAGTGTCTAGTGTACTGAACGCTATGGATAAATATATGTATTAGTGTCTAGTGTACTGAACGCTATGGATAAATATATGTATTAGTGTCTAGTGTACTGAAAGCTATGGATAAATATATGTATTAGTGTCTAGTGTACTGAACGCTATGGATAAATATATGTATTAGTGTCTAGTGTACTGAACGCTATGGATAAATATATGTATTAGTGTCTAGTGTACTGAACGCTATGGATAAATATATGTATTAGTGTCTAGTGTACTGAACGCTATGGATAAATATATGTATTAGTGTCTAGTGTACTGAACGCTATGGATAAATATATGTATTAGTGTCTAGTGTACTGAACACTATGGATAAATATATGTATTAGTGTCTAGTGTACTGAACGCTATGGATAAATATATGTATTAGTGTCTAGTGTACTGAACGCTATGGATAAATATATGTATTAGTGTCTAGTGTACTGAACGCTATGGATAAATATATGTATTAACGTCTTGTCAGTCTAGTGTACTGAACGCTATGGATAAATATATGTATTAGCGTCTTGTCAGTCTTGTGTACTGAACACTATGGATAAATATATGTATTAGCGTCTAGTGTACTGAACACTATGGATAAATATATGTATTAGCGTCTTGTCAGTCTAGTATACTGAACACTATGGATAAATATATGTATTAGTGTCTAGTGTACTGAACAATATGGATAAATATATGTATTAGCGTCTTGTCAGTCTAGTATACTGAACACTATGGATAAATATATGTATTAGCGTCTTGTCAGTCTAGTATACTGAACACTATGGATAAATATATGTATTAGCGTCTTGTCAGTCTAGTATACTGAACACTATGGATAAATATATGTATTAGCGTCTAGTGTACTGAACACTATGGATAAATATATGTATTAGCGTCTTGTCAGTCTAGTATACTGAACACTATGGATAAATATATGTATTAGCGTCTTGTCAGTCTAGTATACTGAACACTATGGATAAATATATGTATTAGCGTCTTGTCAGTCTAGTATACTGAACACTATGGATAAATATATGTATTAGCGTCTTGTCAGTCTAGTATACTGAACACTATGGATAAATATATGTATTAGCGTCTTGTCAGTCTAGTATACTGAACACTATGGATAAATATATGTATTAGCGTCTTGTCAGTCTAGTATACTGAACACTATGGATAAATATGTAATATTTTTTTTTGCAATATTGCACACGCACCATGTCAAGAACAAAAACTGTTATGAAAGCAATACCCAGTCAACTGATTTAAGCTCTTGATCTGGAACCTGATTTAGACCTCATCCGTGGTCTGGAACCTGATTTAGTCGAGTTACTAGCAGGCTTGTTTTTGGATCATGTGAAGGCCTGGGGGCTGTGCCTAGCCACTCTGACTATAAGGAGTGTTCAGGTGGAATATGGCTGTGGGGGGCTGGGTCACTGGACAGCTGCTCGTTTCAGTCGATGTGATACAATACTGGGTAGAGTTCTGAATCCTGGTCCTCAGACAGAGGGCTGTATGTATCTCCTTTCACCTCAGCTTTAGATTTCTTAAATGATGTTTGCTAACAGCACTTGAATGGCTATTCAATAATAGCCTATTTAAATAATATATAAAAAATAAGTATTGACCCAGTGTTGTGCTGTGTTGTGTGGCGTTATGCTGTGCTGCGTGGTGCTGTGTTTTGCTGCATGGTGCTGTGTTGTGCTGCGTGGTGTTGTGCTTCCTGTTGAACCAGAGATCTGAACTCCAGAAGACAACTCGTGTTGTTGTGTTTTCACTCAGGAAACCATCTGTGGTGTTGGTACACTGGTGCCCTACTGGCCAGGGACATCTGTTACACCTGGCCTCCTCTCACCTGTGTGTGTGTGTGTGTGTGTGTGTGTGTGTGTGTGTGTGTGTGTTTGTGTGTGTGTGAGTGTGAGTGTGAGTGTGAGCGTGTGCTTGTGAGTGTGTGTGTGAGTGTGTGTGTGTGTGTGGGAATTTACAGAGTGGAATGTGGCTTTGTTGAAATGTTTCTTAAAGAAGGGATTTGGAGAGAGCACAGTGGCAAGTGTTTGTCAACAGCATGGAGGCAGGGGAAGAAGGAAAGAAGTACACTAAAGAATATGACACACATATAAACAATATTTATTATTTCATTTTCACTGGATGTTCTGCAGCGTTTGTTGTTTTAAACAAATATGAAAATACATTGATAACCAAATCTGAGTACATAATTATCAAGGTAATAACAACAATTATATAATACAATCTAGTTGAACCTGTCTCTATAAACTGTAGGCTGCCCTTATTTTGTAGGATCTAGGAACACACACACACACACACACGCTATAGTAGAACTCAGAAATGCCATCACCTGTTTTTTTTCTAGTGGGTTGTTCCGACAACCTGCCACTGTTGCCATAGCAGACATTCTGGCTGACTGGTGTCCTTGTGACCATGGCGATGGTCTAACCTTTGGAACGTCAGCATGGGTGTGTCTGGAGTGACAATGACCAGACGAGAGTCAAAGGGTGTGTTACCGCAGGCACTAGTGTGTTTGAGGAACCTGACTGGGCCTGATTCTGCAGAGTGCTGTGTTCTGTTGCTTGTGTTGTTTACTGAACCATAGAGTGAGCTGGAAGCTGGGGAGATGAGACGTGCACACGTGTGTGTGTGTGGTATTATTTATTCCTAGTGCAGAGAGGACGATGGCTTAGTGTTCCTACTGCTGAAGAGTGTGGGAATGTGACAAAGTGTGTGAACGTGTGTGTAAGAGAGGGAGAGTGTGAGGCAGAGTGTTTGAGAGGAGGGGGGGAGTGTGAGAGAGGGAGGGTGTGGGAGGGAGGGGGGTGTGTGAGAGAGGGAGGGAGGAGTGTAAGAGAGGACAGGGGAGAGAGAGGGAGGGTGTGAGAGAGGGCGGGAGAAGTGTAAGTGAGGGAGGGTGTGGGGTGTGAGAGAGGGCGGGTGAGGGAGGAGTGTAAGTGAGGGAGGGTGTGGGGTGTGAGAGAGGGCGGGCGGGTGGAGTGTAAGTGAGGGAGGGTGTGGGGTGTGAGAGAGGGCGGGTGAGGGAGGGGGGGGTGAGAGAGGGCGGGAGGAGTGTAAGTGAGGGAGGGAGGGGGGTGTGAGAGAGGGCGGGTGAGGGAGGCAGGGGGAGTGTACGAGAGGGAGGGTGTTTGTGAGAGGGTGGGAGGGGTACATGTGTTGACTGGCTCTCTGAGATTATTTTGTCTTGATTCTTAAAAGGGAGAGTGTGTGAGGGAGATAATGGAAATTACACACGAGCGCACTTAGAAACACACACTTGTATTCGGAGAAATACATTTCAAGGCTTTTTCAGGCATTATTAACGACGGAGACAGTAGGGCTGGATATCAAGCTGTGCTACAGCCACTTTTCCTGAAGCCAGTGCCTAAAACAGTTGACCATCTAATGCCACCCGTGAAGGTAGGTGTGTAGTGAAGGGCTAACGTTTGTTTAAAGAACCTGCCCTGGGTTTACAAAGTTATTACACTCTTAGTGAACTAATTATTTTCCATTTGCCCACCCAAGTAGCTACCTCATGACTCATTTATCTTGGTCTCGTCTTCTCTTTCAGTAGTGAGCCGGACTTCACAGACTGACTGGTTTTGACAACTCTCCTGCTGCATCCGGACAGAAGTGTCAAGTCCACTGGCGAATCACCTTGAATAAAAGAACACATTTATCATAATGGTACGTTAATCACTGTGAGTGAATCAAGCAACTTAATGAATTACCTTTAATAAAAGAACACAGGGGTGGCCTGGCTGTCTGCTCTTCATATGCCCAGTGATGAAGAGGAGGCTGTCAGTATTTAGCTGATTGTGTTGCAGAAGCTGTATTGTAATCTGAATTGTGACCTTTAGTGTCTTTCCTCCATTCTCTCCTCTCTTCCTTTCCTCCATTCTCTCCTCTCTTCCTTTCCTCCATTCTCTCCTCTCTTCCTTTCCTCCATTCTCTCCTCTCTTCCTTTCCTCCATTCTCTCCTCTCTTCCTTTCCTCCATTCTCTCCTCTCTTCCTTTCCTCCATTCTCTCCTCTCTTCCTTTCCTCCATTCTCTCTTCCTTTCCTCCATTCTCTCCTCTCTTCCTTTCCTCCATTCTCTCCTCTCTTCCTTTCCTCCATTCTCTCCTCTCTTCCTTTCCTCCATTCTCTCCTCTCTTCCTCTCCTCCATTCTCTCCTCTCTTCCTTTCCTCCATTCTCTCCTCTCTTCCTTTCCTCCATTCTCTCCTCTCTTCCTTTCCTCCATTCTCTCCTCTCTTCCTTTCCTCCATTCTCTCCTCTCTTCCTTTCCTCCATTCTCTCCTCTCTTCCTTTCCTCCATTCTCTCCTCTCTTCCTTTCCTCCATTCTCTCCTCTCTTCCTTTCCTCCATTCTCTTCTCTCTTCCTTTCCTCCATTCTCTCCTCTCTTCCTTTCCTCCATTCTCTCCTCTCTTCCTTTCCTCCATTCTCTCCTCTCTTCCTTTCCTCCATTCTCTCCTCTCTTCCTTTCCTCCATTCTCTCCTCTCTTCCTTTCCTCAATTCTCTCCTCTCTTCCTTTCCTCCATTCTCTCCTCTCTTCCTTTCCTCCATTCTCTCCTCTCTTCCTTTCCTCCATTCTCTTCTCTCTTCCTCTCCTCCATTCTCTCCCTCTCTCCATCCTCTATTCTCTTCCCTGCTGTCATTCTTTCCTGTCCCACAGAGAGGTGGATGTTGACCACAAAAGAAAGGCTATGGCCAGTGAACCCCTCGAAGGCTTCCATGAGGTCAACTTGGCGTCGCCCACCACCCCTGACCTCCATGGCTTGACCTCCGACCCCAGATCCAACCGCCACAGGTATCTGCTAATTATAAGTTAGCGAGGTTAGCTAGGTATAGAATAAAAGTGGGCCGACTACTGGGAGTTCAACTGGGAAAACTTAGATTTTCTGAATGTGTTAGCAGTTGCTGCTGTCAGTATTATTCAGACAATATCCCATGGTTTTCCTGGCCGTCATTAACACCTTTTTATAATGTACAACATGTGAAATGAGTTGTCAGTAAATCCTTCTCCTGCCTCTCCACAGCGCCCCCCCCAGTGCCCTCTATCGGACCCCCTCTCTGAGCTCAGGTGCCCCCCCCAATGCCCTGACAGCTGACCAACTCCCCACCCAGCCCGTCTACTCAGCCCCTCGCCTGCTGGGCAATGAAGAGCCCCACAATGGAAGGTAAGTATCCCCTGGATGTCCTGGTTTCAGATAAGCCCCCCTGGATGTCCTGGTTTCAGATAAGCCCCTCCATAAGGTTTCAGATAAGCCCCTCCATAAGGTTTCAGATAAGCCCCTCCATAAGGTTTCAGATAAGCCCCTCCATAAGGTTTCAGATAAGCCCCTCCATAAGGTTTCAGTTAAGCCCCTCCGTAAGGTTTTAGATAAGCCCCTCCACGGAGGAGCAGTACCTGGCTCTACCAGTCACCATAGAGACTAGAGTGGCGTGTAGAGTGGTGTGCAGAGGGGGGTGTAGAGGGGCGTGTAGAGGGGCGTCTAGAGGGGTGTGTAGAGGGGGTGTAAAGGGGCATGTAGAGGGGCGTATAGAGGGGCGTGTAGAGGGGGTGTAAAGGGGCGTGTTGAGGGGGGTGTAGAGGGGCGTGCAGATGGGGGTGTAGAGGGGTGTGTAGAGGGGCGTATAGAGGGGTGTGTAGAGGGGGTGTAAAGGGGCGTGTTGAGGGGGTGTAGAGGGGCGTGCAGATGGGGTGTAGAGGGGTGTGTAGAGGGGCGTATAGAGGGGTGTGTAGAGGGGGTGTAAAGGGGCGTATAGAGGGGTGTGTAGAGGGGGTGTAAAGGGGCGTGTTGAGGGGGGTGTAGAGGGGCGTGCAGATGGGGGTGTTGAGGGGCGTGTAGAGCGGCGTGCAGAGGGGGGTTTAGGGAAGGGGGCGTGTAGAGGGGGTGTAGAGGGGGATGTAGGGGGACTTGTAGAGGGGTGTGTAGAGGGGCGTGTAGAGGGGCGTGCAGAGGGGCGTATAGAGGAGCGTGTAGAGAGGGTGTGCAGAGGGGCGTGTAGAGGGGCGTGCAGAGGGGCGTGTAGAGGGCGTGTAGAGGGGCGTGTAGAGGGGCGTGCAGAGGGGCGTATAGAGGAGCGTGTAGAGGGGCGTGTAGAGGGGCGTGCAGAGGGGCGTGTAGAGGGGCGTGCAGAGGGGCGTGTAGAGGGGCGTGCAGAGGAACACAGGGTGTAGCCACCACACCTGTCTCTTTACATTAGTTCACCTCTGGTTCTGTTGCAGTGTGCCGGGGTTAGAGCCCCCCTCCTGGTCAGAGGTGGAGTCGTCGGAGGGGGTCTTCCTGCCCGGAGAGGAAGGGGAGGAGTGTCTGGGTCCGACCAATGACTGCCTGTCCCACCTCCGCAGCCCCTCAGTGATGGAGGTCAGAGAGAAGGGGTACGAGAGGCTGAAGGAGGAGCTGGTGAAAGCACAGCGGGTGAGACACAGTGATCACAGACGTATGTGCAGTCACAGCGGGTGAGACACAGTGTCTACTGGCCTCTATATAGCTACTGTTACACAGTGTCCACTGGTCTCTATGGCTACTGTTGCACAGTGTCCACTGGCCTCTATATAGCTACTGTTACACAGTGTCCACTGGCCTCTATATAGCTACTGTTACACAGTGTCCACTGGCCTCTATATAGCTACTGTTACACAGTGTCCACTGGCCTCTATATAGCTACTGTTACAAAGTGTCCACTGGCCTCTATATAGCTACTGTTACACAGTGTCCACTGGCCTCTATATAGCTACTGTTACACAGTGTCCACTGGCCTCTATATAGCTACTGTTACACAGTGTCCACTGGCCTCTATATAGCTACTGTTACAAAGTGTCCACTGGCCTCTATATAGCTACTGTTACAAAGTGTCCACTGGCCTCTATATAGCTACTGTTACACAGTGTCCACTGGCCTCTATATAGCTACTGTTACAAAGTGTCCACTGGCCTCTATATAGCTACTGTTACAAAGTGTCCACTGGCCTCTATATAGCTACTGTTACAAAGTGTCCACTGGCCTCTATATAGCTACTGTTACACAGTGTCCACTGGCCTCTATATAGCTACTGTTACACAGTGTCCACTGGTCTCTATATAGCTACTGTTACACAGTGTCCACTGGCCTCTATATAGCTACTGTTACAAAGTGTCCACTGGCCTCTATATAGCTACTGTTACACAGTGTCCACTGGCCTCTATATAGCTACTGTTACACAGTGTCCACTGGCCTCTATATAGCTACTGTTACAAAGTGTCCACTGGCCTCTATATAGCTACTGTTACAAAGTGTCCACTGGCCTCTATATAGCTACTGTTACACAGTGTCCACTGGCCTCTATATAGCTACTGTTACAAAGTGTCCACTGGCCTCTATATAGCTACTGTTACACAGTGTCCACTGGCCTCTATATAGCTACTGTTACACAGTGTCCACTGGCCTCTATATAGCTACTGTTACACAGTGTCCACTGGCCTCTATATAGCTACTGTTACAAAGTGTCCACTGGCCTCTATATAGCTACTGTTACACAGTGTCCACTGGCCTCTATATAGCTACTGTTACACAGTGTCCACTGGTCTCTATATAGCTACTGTTACACAGTGTCCACTGGCCTCTATATAGCTACTGTTACACAGTGTCCACTGGCCTCTATATAGCTACTGTTACACAGTGTCCACTGGCCTCTATATAGCTACTGTTACAAAGTGTCCACTGGCCTCTATATAGCTACTGTTACACAGTGTCCACTGGCCTCTATATAGCTACTGTTACACAGTGTCCACTGGCCTCTATATAGCTACTGTTACAAAGTGTCCACTGGCCTCTATATAGCTACTGTTACACAGTGTCCACTGGCCTCTATATAGCTACTGTTACACAGTGTCCACTGGCCTCTATATAGCTACTGTTACACAGTGTCCACTGGCCTCTATATAGCTACTGTTACACAGTGTCCACTGGCCTCTATATCACTACTGTTTCATAACGTACACAAATCTGATATTTAATCCAACTGAATCAGATATAATGTTGGTGGGATTTGATCGGAATACAAATTAGCATAGCTTAATGTGTGCCTCAATGGGCTGCACAAAATTATGTAGATCCACTGCTTAACAAAAATGTTATGTTGGATTTTCCTTTTGCAGCTTAATCCTGCTGACATTTGCCTTGTACCAAACTGTTTTATGTATATATAATGTTGAGTCATGTTCCATTGAGGATATTGTGCGCAGTCCTGTGCAGATTGCTTTCTGAGGTAAACCGTTGTGCGCTGGAATACTCGGACATAGGTTCCATTGTCTTCAGAAAGGTGCTGAACATTCTTTGGCATCATTGCCATGGTTACGGTAAGGTGGTCTACTGGTTAGGGAGTCTGACTGGTGCCTGAATGATGTCTGGTTTCCCAACAGTCAAGGTAATAGAGCTGATTGCTCTTCCTCTACCCTGTGACATACCCCCCAGGTCGTTGGTGTAATTAAGAAGTGTCTCTTAATCCGCTTTCCTGGGTTGTGACGTTTAAATTAATAGATGTCTTGAGGCAGTAAATTCTGATCTAGATTGTATTTTGTGTTTATCGCATTTACTTGAGTTACTCTGATTAATCGTGACGGCCCTAATGAGAGCCCATTTGGCCCTTCTATGCCAGAATGAGACAGCCCTGGGACTGAATACAGAGACGGTTGTGGTAGAGTGAGCTCAGATTAGGAGACTGTTGACACTCGCTCTCAATTCATGGTCTTGTCTTTATTTCCAGAGGGTCTTATGCTCCTGTACTCCCATAAATAAACTAGACTTTAATATAAATGGGCAGGGTTTTTAATCCTGTTTGTATCTTAACAGCTCAGACAATCCAGCACCAACACATCTGTCATAGCTAGACAGGGTCAGTCCCGACCCCTCTACTCCCCCATTTCGCCCCCCTCTGTCCACATAAATATCTGTATTGATCACTTGACCTCCCCCTATTTCTGCCCCATTCTTTCTCTCACTCCCCTGAAACACATATCCTTCAGCCCCCAACCCCGGCCCTGCCCTCTTGCTGAGAAGTGTGTGTGTGTATATCTGCGTGTGAGTGTGTGTCATAAGCCACACTCTAATCTCATCCATTGGAAAATGGTCAGAATAAAACGTCCCTAGTCTAGCCAAATGATTGTCTGTTTATCGTTTCAAAATAATGATGTAAAAATGCTGAAAACTGACTGAAGAAAACAAGTGGATGGTTAATTAATGCCAGTCAGCAGTGCCTTTCATATTTCTTAAATGGCTAGCGATTATATTTCCAGGAGTTTTCATGGCTAATTCTATGTTTTCTCCTGCGTGTCTTTATCTTGTCCCAATGCAGCCGTAGTAGTGAGCAATACATATATCATAATAATTTAACTATGAGGATATTGTCCTGCGGGCTAGCCTGCTTTACCCTATGGGGATATTGTCCTGTGGGCTAGCCTGCTTTACCCTATGGGGATATTGGCCTGCTGGCTAGCCTGCTTTACCCTATGGGGATATTGTCCTGTGGGCTAGCCTGCTTTACCCTATGGGGATATTGTCCTGTGGGCTAGCCTGCTTTACCCTATGGGGATATTGTCCTCCAGGCTAGCCTGCTTTACCCTCAAGGGATATTGTCCTGCGGGCTAGCCTGCTTTACCCTAAGGGGATATTGTCCTGTGGGCTAGCCTGTTTTACCCTATGGGGATATTGGCCTGTGGGCTAGCCTGCTTTACCCTAAGGGGATATTGGCCTGTGGGCTAGCCTGCTTTACCCTATGGGGATATTGTCCTGTGGGCTAGCCTGCTTTACCCTATGAGGATATTGTTCTGTGGGCTAGCCTGCTTTACCCTATGTGGATATTGGCCTGTGGGCTAGCCTGCTTTACCCTATGAGGATATTGTCCTGCGGGCTAGCCTGCTTTACCCTATGGGGATATTGGCCTGCGGGCTAGCCTGCTTTACCCTATGGGGATATTGGCCTGTGGGCTAGCCTGCTTTACCCTATGGGGATATTGGCCTGCGGGCTAGCCTGCTTTACCCTATGAGGATATTGTCCTGCGGGCTAGCCTGCTTTACCCTATGGGGATATTGGCCTGTGGGCTAGCCTGCTTTACCCTATGGGGATATTGGCCTGCTGGCTAGCCTGCTTTACCCTATGGGGATATTGTCCTGTGGGCTAGCCTGCTTTACCCTATGGGGATATTGGCCTGTGGGCTAGCCTGCTTTACCCTATGAGGATATTGTCCTGTGGGCTAGCCTGCTTTACCCTATGGGGATATTGTCCTGAGGGCTAGCCTGCTTTACCCTATAGGGATATTGTCCTGTGGGCTAGCCTGCTTTACCCTATGGGGATATTGGCCTGCGGGCTTGCCTGCTTTACCTGCTAGAACAGCTGTTGTCTTGGCCCTGGGTTGAGAGGATCCACATATGTCTGTCTATGTTATTTAAGAACTGGGTGTGTCCATGTGTTTTCACAACGTCTCGCTTCATCGCAGGAGAGGACTAATAAACAATGTGTGTGTTTGCTAGCGTGTTTAAATACAGTCTCAGTCTGTGTGTGTGTGTTTATAATCATAGTTGGTGTGTCTTTAGTGTTTGGAGATACCAACCTTGTATGTGTCT
The DNA here is from genome assembly GCA_029465975.1 of Dallia pectoralis. NCBI lineage: Eukaryota > Metazoa > Chordata > Actinopteri > Esociformes > Umbridae > Dallia > Dallia pectoralis. Next base: position 4,079,116 of record CM055734.1, read on the forward strand.
GTTTCGTCAATGTTTTTTTCAAATCCTGTTTCCTCACAACAAGTCGCTTGGCCAGATCGTCTTTGTGAATCGCAATCAGTTGTTAACGGGTGTGGCTATTTAAACAAGGGTTTAACAGAAACATGCATCGCTCTCGTTCTTTTATCTGAACCTAGTGTTGAACATGGGGTAATATGAACACCTTATTTTAGCTAGTGAAACTTGGCCTGTCTCCAACTGAACTTGTGACCTTCTGGAATTCTCCCGAGTGCGTGGGTGCGTGTGTGTTTACTGTACATGCCTGTCTACATACACACACACACACACACACACACACACACACACACACACAAACACACACACAGCCCTAGAATATTATCAAACACTAAGGCTATGTCAATCAATAGTTGTAGAAACTCATCTGAATTGTGCTACCTGTGGATGGCTTCTGGCCAACTCACACTAAGAAGGACACTTTTGTAATTGTTTCGTCATAATTTCAGATTTATAAAAGTCGATCAGTTTTTTTTTACACTTTTTGGTTTTAACGGTTTTGTCATTATTATTACTTTGACATTATTACTACATCATTTGTTCATCATTTTTTTGTTTGTGTTTTTCGTTTCATTTTCCATTTCCGAAGGATCTTAAGTTAAAAGACGAAGAGTGTGAAAGGCTTTCTAAAATCAGGGACCAACTGGGGCAGGAACTGGAGGAGCTGACTGCTAGCCTGTTTGAGGTTGGTCCGTCCGGATAATTCATCCCTCCAGAAACAATTCCTTCCTTCCTTGTGTTGAAAGTGTCTGCCTTCTCTCTTGCATTGTCTTATGTAGCCAGTTCAATAGTTTTCTACTTCTATCTCCCCGATTTTTGGTTTGTAGACGCAGTAGCTCTCTTCTCTCTTTTTATTCAGGTGGCTGTGTCTATCTGTGAAACACTGGGATTGTTTTTGGGCTAGGTTTTTTGAGTTGTCAGTTTGGTGTGTTCGGTGAGCGGTCAGTTGCGGTGAACAGTCAGGGTGATAACTGATGCATTGTGGGTCTAACGTCCATGCCTTCTTACAGGAAGCTCACAAGATGGTGCGCGAGGCAAACATCAAGCAGTCCACCGCTGAGAAGCAGCTGAAGGAAGCACACGGGAAGGTAAGAACTGAGCACACACACACACGCACACGCACACGCACACACACACACACACACACACACACACACACACACACACACACACACACACACACACACACTGCAAACACACACCGCAAACACACACACACACACACACACACACACACTGCAAACACACACTGCAAACACACACCGCAAACACGCACACACACTGCAAACACACACCGCAAACACACACACACACACACACACACACACACACTGCAAACACACAGCGCAAACACACACACACACACACACTTACTGTAACCCATGTGAGACAGTGTGCACATTTCCATAGTGTTACATGGGTTTTATAGTTGTGATCTAATGCTGCTTAACTTCACCTGCTCCACCCACTCCTCCGCCTCAGATTGATGTCCTACAGGCGGAAGTTGCGGCCCTAAAGACTTTGGTCCTGTCGACGTCCCCCACCTCGCCCTGTCATGACCTGCCCGGGGGGGCCAAGGCCGCCTTCAAGAAGGGGCACGGTCGAAATAAGAGTACCAGCAGTGCCATGTTGGGCAGCGGGCAGGATCTCAGTGCCAATCAGCCCATCATACGTGACTGTAGAGAGGTAGGAGATCTTCACACATACACACACACAATAATAAACTCCTCTGTTTATGGTATTGATTATTCAACATTGTGGGTCATTCTCATGGAGACTGAAGTTGACCCTGGCACACTCATGTGCTTACAGAACTAGCACCCTATTTTACCCTGGCACACTCATGTGCTTACAGAACTAGCACCCTATTTTACCCTGGCACACTCATGGGCTTACAGAACTAGCACCCTATTTTACCCTGGCACACTCATGGGCTTACAGAACTAGCACCCTATTTTACCCTGGCACACTCATGGGCTTACAGAACTAGCACCCTATTTTACCCTGGCACACTCATGTGCTTACAGAACTAGCACCCTATTTTACCCTGGCACACTCATGTGCTTACAGAACTAGCACCCTATTTTACCCTGGCACACTCATGGGCTTACAGAACTAGCACCCTATTTTACCCTGGCACACTCATGGTTAAGTGTTAACAGACTCTCTTCCTCAAGTTTTCCTTTTCATAACTTCCTGATCCACATCAGGTCACATCCTGGCTGCATGGTAAGGCATATTATGGTTATATAGGTGAAATTAATAATTAATAACTCCAATGGGGTCCTTCTGGAGGTTGTGTATTATATCCAATCTGAAGGTTGTGTGTGTGTGTATTTGAGTGCGTATTTGTGTGTATTGTTATGGTATATTTTTATATATACTTGCTCCTCCTTTTCCCGCTCTTCTTCTTCCTGATCTACTCTCTATTGGTCTTCCACGTCTTTGCTCGTCTTCTTCTTTAGGTGGACAGCCAGTTGTTCAGTGAGTTCAAGGTGTGGAAGGAAGATCCTAGCCTGGACAAGACCAGCTGCTTCCTGGAGAGAGTCTATAAGGAGGACATCTACCCCTGCCTCACTTTCTCCAAGAGTGAGGTACACACACACACACACACACACACACTTGTGGATGTCAACAGACCACCTTACTTTACCTTGCCTTCTTTAGGTGACAGACAACTGAAGTGAACAGTTTTTTTTACTTCAAATATCCTTGATTAGTAGAAGTGACACAGGTTTTGTTTTCTAATATATCTCTAATGTATCTCTAAATCAACTGCTTTGTCAGGCTGCCCTCATGTGGCAGGATGGAGGTACTGCTCTGATCCCAGTTTTTATTTCGTAGATTTAATCCTTTTACTGACTATTTTATCCAGAGTGACTTACTGGAGCAATTGGGTTTTACTGTCTTGATTGATTGTATGAGAAACATTTCCGCAGCGTAGGGGAGTTCATCTCACAACCTTTTGGTTTTTGTCAGATGCACTAACCTGAAATTCAGTGGTGGTTGCACAGTGCAATATCGAGTGTGAAAGCAGTTGTCCAGCCATTTACAGCACTTTCACCCTGACCTGTAACATCTAACCTCTGACCTCCACTCTAGCTGGGATCGGCCATCTTGGAGGCAGTAGAGGGAAACACCCTCAGTGTTGAGCCGGTCGGTTTTCAGCCTCTGCCTGTCGTCAAGGCCTCTGCAGTGGAGTGTGGAGGACCAAAGTGAGTAGACAGACACTCAGGGTTTCCCCTGGATACAGTGTTTATTGGCTGGAGGCATGGGAGTGGGCGGGGCCACACACTTCCTGCTAGTTTATGTGTATTGACTCTAAACCTGTATAACAGAAAAGCTACATTGTCTCGAAACTCAGATCCAAGCCGTACTATATCCTGGCACTCATGGACGTTTTGGAGATTAACAAAGTGGTGTCAGGCAGGCAGGCAGACAGCTGTCTCTGTGGGTCAGGCAGACAACTGTCTCTGTGGGTCAGGCAGATTACTGTCTCTGTGGGTCAGGCAGACAACTGTCTCTGTGGGTCAGGCAGACGGCTGTCTCTGTGGGTCAGGCAGACAACTGTCTCTGTGGGTCAGGCAGACAACTGTCTCTGTGGGTCAGGCAGACAACTGTCTCTGTGGGTCAGGCAGACAACTGTCTCTGTGGGTCAGGCAGACAACTGTCTCTGTGGGTCAGGCAGACAACTGTCTCTGTAGGTCAGGCAGACGGCTGTCTCTGTGGGTCAGGCAGAAAACTGTCTCTCTGGGTCAGGCAGACGGCTGTCTATGCAAAGGAGCAGCGGCTCTACTCCGAGTTCCTCGGACTGAGCTTCTCACCCTATCCCTAAGGGAGAGGCCAGCCACCTTTCTGACAAAACCCATTTCGGCCGCTTGAACCCGCGATCTCTGGCTGTCCTATTTTCTTCTTAATTTCTCCATCTATTTATATCTCTTTCCTGTTCTTTCTTTCTGTCGTTCTCACGGGTTTCGCCTAGTGGTCTAAGGTCCGAGATAACAACGTAAGTCTTCAACTTTCTTGCACTTTATTTTTCTCCATCCATTTTTCTCCATCCTTCTCACTACAGCTCTCCCTCTCTGTATCCCTGTTAACAAACGCAGTCCGGTCAGGTTAGAGGATTTGACGTTATACGGCCAGACAACTACTGTCTCATTCTGTCACTTTTCTGACCCCCTAACAGAAAGTGTGCCCTCAGTGGCCAGACCAAAACCTGCAAGCACAGAATCAAGTTTGGTGATTCCAGCAACTATTTCTACGTGTCTCCTTTCTGCCGGTACAGGGTGAGTTGTGGTTGCCGTGGTTATGTCACTGTGTTACTGTATGATGGAGACAGTCTGCAGACTAGCCTGAACGTGTGATATTTATCTGTTCTTTGTCTCTCCATCTCTCTCTCCATCTCCGTCTTTCCTCTCTCTCTTCCTCTCTCCCTCTGCCTTTCCTCACGTTCTTTCTCTTTCTCTCTCCGTCTTTCCTCTCTTTCTTTTTCTCATTCTTTCTCTTTCGTCTTTCCTCTCTCTCTTTCTCTCTTTTTCTGGCTTTCCTCTCTCAGATCACGTCTGTTTGCAACTTCTTCACCTATATTCGTTACATTAACCAGGGACTGGTAAAGCAGCAGGATGGTGAGTTGAACAACATTAACCCATTCACTGTCTGTTTGTCTTTTTGACCTCAACATGACCTCGTAGTGTCACCAGCGCTGACAGAGAACATAAATCCCTCCATCTGTCCGGTAACGTCGTATTCCACTACCACAACAGATAGCCGTCGAGCTGGTGTCAATATGCCACTTTCCGCAGCCCTTTAATAAATAAGTAATACGGTTGACTGTTTCGGTCTCCTTACTCTTCTATCTGTGGGACTTCTACTAGTCTCCATGAAGTCTACTGCTTTAGTTGTTTATCAGTGGATTCTCTCTGGATGGAATGAATGTCACCATCTATTGTCTGTTGGTATAAAGGTGAACAGCCCTTCTGCTATCTTATCAATTAAATGATTACCTTTGTATGTTCTTACTTTCTTGTTCTCTCTGTTCTCCTCTCCCTGTTCTCCTCTCTCTGTTCTCCTCTCCCTGTTCTCCTCTCCCTGTTCTCCTCTCCCTGTTCTCCTCTCCCTGTTCTCCTCTCCCTGTTCTCCTCTCCCTGTTCTCCTCTCCCTGTTCTCCTCTCCCTGTTCTCCTCTCTCTGTTCTCCTCTCCCTGTTCTCCTCTCCCTGTTCTCCTCTCCCTGTTCTCCTCTCCCTGTTCTCCTCTCTCTGTTCTCTCCCTGTTCTCCTCTCCCTGTTCTCCTCTCCCTGTTCTCCTCTCCCTGTTCTCCTCTCCCTGTTCTCTCCCTGTTCTCTCTCTGTTCTCTCTCTGTTCTCCTTTCTCTGTTCTCCTCTCCCTGTTCTCCTCTCCCTGTTCTCCTCTCCCTGTTCTCCTCTCTCTGTTCTCTCTCTGTTCTCCTCTCCCTGTTCTCCTCTCCCTGTTCTCCTCTCCCTGTTCTCCTCTCTCTGTTCTCTCTCTGTTCTCCTCTCTCTGTTCTCCTCTCCCTGTTCTCCTCTCCCTGTTCTCCTCTCCCTGTTCTCCTCTCCCTGTTCTCCTCTCTCTGTTCTCTCTCTGTTCTCCTCTCCCTGTTCTCCTCTCCCTGTTCTCCTCTCCCTGTTCTCCTCTCTCTGTTCTCTCTCTGTTCTCCTCTCTCTGTTCTCCTCTCCCTGTTCTCCTCTCCCTGTTCTCCTCTCCCTGTTTTCCTCTCCCTGTTCTCCTCTCTCTGTTCTCTCTCTGTTCTCCTCTCTCTGTTCTCCTCTCCCTGTTCTCCTCTCCCTGTTCTCCTCTCCCTGTTTTCCTCTCCCTGTTCTCCTCTCTCTGTTCTCCTCTTCCTAGCGGAGCAAATGTTCTGGGAGGTGATGCAGCTGAGAAGAGAGATGAGTTTCGCTAAGCTGGGCTACTACAAGGAGGAACTGTGACCAACCAATCACGGTTCAGAACAGAGGGAGGCGTGTCTCAATCCAAACCTATCACTGGAGAGCTCTCTAATTGGTCTCCAGTCTCCAGAAGAGTCGTCCCAAACCCATCTCGATGCTCACCCTCTTCCTCAGTCCTCTCCTGTCTTCTGATTGGTGTGTCTGGCTGGAGATCTCATTTCAGGAGACTCCTCCCACCCTGTACTGTCTTCTGATTGGTTTGTCAGGATAAAAGGTTTTGACGGTTACCGAGACAGTACATCGTCCACATTCCAGCAGTTTAGATAAATCCTGGATCAGCTAACCGCCAGGATGTAATATAAATGTATTAGTGGATGACGCAAACCTGGGCTGTTACACCACCCATGTGCAGATTATAGTCATTCATGTATTGGTGGATGACACAAACCTGGGCTGTTACACCACCCATGTGCAGATTATAGTCATTCATGTATTGGTGGATGACGCAAACCTGGGCTGTTACACCACCCATGTGCAGATTATAGTCATTCATGTATTGGTGGATGACGCAAACCTGGGCTGTTACACCACCCATGTGCAGATTATAGTCATTCATGTATTGGTGGATGACGCAAACCTGGGCTGTTACACCACCCATGTGCAGATTATAGTCATTCATGTATTGGTGGATGACGCAAACCTGGGCTGTTACACCACCCATGTGCAGATTATAGTCTTTATGTATTGGTGGATGACACAAACCGGGGCTGTTACACCACCCATGTGCAGATTATAGTCTTTATGTATTGGTGGATGACACAAACCGGGGCTGTTACACCACCCATGTGCAGATTATAGTCTTTATGTATTGGTGGATGACACAAACCGGGGCTGTTACACCACCCATGTGCATATTATAGTCTTTATGTATTGGTGGATGACACAAACCTGGGCTGTTACACCCCCCATGTGCAGATTATAGTCATTCAGGATCCAAGGTGGTTTATCAATCTTTCTAAATAAAGGACTTCTGGGTAATCTACACATTTTGAAGGTATGGGGGAACATATCCATGAGGAAGAGGAACCCCCCTCCCATCTGCCAGTTGTTTTTGTCGTGGTGTGCGTGTGAGCGTGTGGTGTGCGTGTGGCGTGTGTGTGAGCGTGTGGTGTGTGTGTGAGCGTGTGGCGTGTGTGTGAGCGTGTGGTGTGTGTGTGTGTGGTGAGCGTGTGGTGTGTGTGTGTGTGTGGCGTGTGTGTGTGTGTGAGCGTGTGGTGTGTGTGAGAGCGTGTGCGTGTGAGCGTGTGGTGTGTGTGTGAGCGTGTGGCGTGTGTGTGAGCGTGTGGCGTGTGTGTGAGCATCTATCTATACAGTCTCCAGGTTTTATTTCTATCTGTTCCTACCTCCACCCCTTTATTTCTATCTGTTCCTACCTCCACCCCTTTATTTCTATCTGTTCCTACCTCCACCCCTTTATTTCTATCTGTTCCTACCTCCACCCCTTTATTTCTATCTGTTCCTACCTCCACCCCTTTATTTCTATCTGTTCCTACCTCCACCCCTTTATTTCTATCTGTTCCTACCTCCACCCCTTTATTTCTATCTGTTCCTACCTCCACCCCTTTATTTCTATCTGTTCCTACCTCCACCCCTTTATTTCTATCTGTTCCTACCTCCACCCCTTTATTTTTATCTGTTCCTACCTCCACCCCTTTATTTCTATCTGTTCCTACCTTCACCCCTTTATTTCTATCTGTTCCTACCTCCACCCCTTTATTTCTCTGTTCCTACCTCCACCCCTTTATTTCTATCTGTTCCTACCTCCACCCCTTTATTTCTATCTGTTCCTACCTTCACCCCTTTATTTCAATCTGTTCCTACCTCCACCCCTTTATTTCTATCTGTTCCTACCTCCACCCCTTTATTTCTATCTGTTCCTACCTCCACCCCTTTATTTCTATCTGTTCCTACCTCCACCCCTTTATTTCAATCTGTTCCTACCTCCACCCCTTTATTTCTCTGTTCCTACCTCCACCCCTTTATTTCTATCTGTTCCTACCTCCACCCCTTTATTTCTATCTGTTCCTACCTCCACCCCTTTATTTCTATCTGTTCCTACCTCCACTCCTTTATTTCTATCTGTTCCTACCTCCACTCCTTTATTTCTATCTGTTCCTACCTCCACTCCTTTATTTCTATCTGTTCCTACCTCCAACCCTTTATTTCTATCTGTTCCTACCTCCACCCCTTTATTTCTATCTGTTCCTACCTCCACCCCTTTATTTCTATCTGTTCCTACCTCCACCCCTTTATTTCTATCTGTTCCTACCTTCACCTGTTTATTTCTATCTGTTCCTACCTCCACCCCTTTATTTCTATCTGTTCCTACCTCCACCCCTTTATTTCTTTCTGTTCCTACCTCCACCCCTTTATTTCTATCTGTTCCTACCTCCACCCCTTTATTTCTATCTGTTCCTACCTCCACCCCTTTATTTCTATCTGTTCCTACCTCCACCCCTTTATTTCTATCTGTTCCTACCTCCACCCCTCAGTCTGACCTTGCAGCTCCATCAAGCTTGCCTCTCTTTATTTTAGTGCCTTTCTGAAACACTATTAAAAAAATGGTATACCTCTGGAATTGTTTTCAGTTTTTCCTGTGGATGCCTTCAGCCTGCGTTTAATTTCTCCTCGCCCAGATCTTACCACCGGGCCGAAACAGAAACAGAGACAATGATCCAAAACACACAAGCTGGAAGGCCAACTACCCATACAATTAAATATATTCAGTCTATAGATGCAGTCACATTCTCACATGGGTGTTCGCCGTCTCGCAATATTGTTAATAAATTGAGGGTACAAATCTTAATTCGTTACCCGGGTTCAATAAATGTTTTGCAATTTGGTTTTGGTTAAATGTCCGAAAACATTCAGTGACAAAAACTAAAATGCAACTTTTTTTTCTATAGCCTTGTAGCTTTGTAGACGTTACTGTTTTTTAATCTGTTTGCAACTGCCACAGTTACAAGGTCCATCAGTGTACATAATAAACAGCATTATCATGGACAAGACAGTACTACTGCATATAAAACAGTTTGTACACACATCATGTATTTATAGCATCATATAAAGAACCTGGCACAGACATCATGGTGGTATGTCTGGCTTCACCAAATATCCAAGATCTGATGGAGCAGAATGTGGACCAATCTGGTGGTGTTAGTTAATGTTGACCGAGATACTGTAATAGTGTTAATCAAAGCCAACCAAGTCACTCTAATAGTGTTAATCAAAGTCAAACAATACACTCTAATTGTGTGACTCAATGTCAACCAAGTCACTCTAATAGTGTTAATCAATGTCAACCAATTAACTCTAATAGTGTTAATCAATGTCAACCAAGTCACTCTAATAGTGTTAATCAATGTCAACCAATTAACTCTAATAGTGTTAATCAATGTCAACCAAGGCACTCTATGACACACTATGAGCAGTGTTGTCCAGAATTCAAGCCTTGGTTGGTGATGGACAGTGTCCCTTGTTTGATAGAATAACATTTGCGATGTAAATTGGGGCAATGATTATCGATGATGAGAATATTTGTAGATCAGTCGGTCCATGGACATTTGAATCCTTTCGTTGCTGAACTTTTAACTGGCCGAAAGACACTACAGACAATGAGCACACTTCATTGGTTCTCCTGAAGGAATCAGTGTTGTCTTCATTCAATCGTTCCTTAACCTATAGGAAATCTGACACTGTTTACTTGTTTAAAAACCACCTTTCAGGCGTTAAGAGCGCTCTGTCTCTTCGGCAGGCAGTAATGGCAGGCAGTTGTTGCTGTGTCCAAACCATAGATAAGGGCACTTCGTATTGTACTTCCTGGTGTGCAGCCCGTCTGGGAATAAATGCCAGATTTATGGTCCCAAGCTCGGACACCTGACGCAGGTCCACACCTGTACGCCTGCGTGGGATCTGTGTGACGCTTCAGAACAGAGGACAAAGTACGCAGAAGACGCACAGAGACACCTGAGATGGAGTACATTTAGAAACTTGCACACAACTCCAGGAGTGATATTTTCAAAATCAAATCCGTATGGAGAAATAAGATCATACGTTGATAAGGGGTGGAGACATATTGAGTAACTGGGATCAGTGGATTTAAAGTAATCATTTGTGAAATGGATTATACTTGAACGACAGATTTATAAGGGATATTGTGTGGCTCCATTTTGATTGGACGAAAGGCCTGGTGAGAACTCATCCTACTTCCTCTTTCATTTAACTGAGATGTTACTAAAAAGTTCTGATCTTTCTGTTTTTAGGTGTTTATTATAATCATTATTTTTTATTGTTTGTCTCTATGACAGCATTTCCAACCAAACTCCAACTAAGAATCAGAACAATTGACCGAAGGACAACTGAAGACATATTTGCTAGTTTGGTCATTCCTCTTATATGGTGATATTCCAGTTTCAGGAAATCCCTTAAAATCTGGATTCCGAAAGGATTTAAATAAACATTAAGGTGTCATTTACCATAAAAATCTAAGATATGGGTTTGAAAGATAATTTATAGGATGTAGGAAGGATAAGGAAGTACTTTAGAAAACAAAGCATTTTTCATCAATATTTTTTCAACTTGTGCCTGATTGAACTTTACCACTGGGTACGTTTGTAAATCTCTTTTTAAAAGAGCTCCTTCCAAAAATGACTCATTTGGGAAAGGTAATATTTTATTTGGTAAAAAATCAATAGTTAAGTAAATACAAACCGTCACGTTAGTACTTTTTTCATGTTGGTAGTCAGCTTTTTTCTAACGTATTTCCATTCTGTTAGGTGCAGTAAAGTGTTATATAAAATGGACATTTGTGTTTTCTACTACATTTTCAGTAATCATTTTTCTAAACAGAAAATAAACTATGACCACCTGCCTGATACGCTATTGGTCCTTCGCAATCCGCCAAAACAGCGCCAACCTGCCAATGCACAACCTCTACCTTGAAGGTTTATTTATCTGGTACCAAAACATTAGCAGCAGATCTTTCAAGTCCTGTGAGTTGCAGGGTAAAGATGATGTGATCCATGATGTGGTGTACCAGTACCATGATGTGGTGTACCAGTACCATGATGTGGTGTACCAGTACCATGATGTGGTGTACCATGATGTGGTGTACCAGTACCATGATGGGGTGTACCAGTACCATGATGTGGTGTACCAGTACCATGATGTGGTGTACCAGTACCATGATGTGGTGTACCATTACCAGTACCATGATGTGGTGTACCAGTACCATGATGTGGTGTACCAGTACCATGATGTGGTGTACCAGTACCATGATGTGGTGTACCAGTACCATGATGTGGTGTACCAGTACCATGATGTGGTGTACCATGATGTGGTGTACCAGTACCATGATGGGGTGTACCAGTACCATGATGTGGTGTACCAGTACCATGATGTGGTGTACCAGTACCATGATGTGGTGTACCATTACCAGTACCATGATGTACCATGATGTGGTGTACCAGTACCATGATGTGGTGTACCAGTACCATGATGTGGTGTACCAGTACCATGTGGTGTACCAGTACCATGATGTGGTGTACCAGTACCATGATGTGGTGTACCAGTACCATGATGTGGTGTACCAGTACCAGTACCATGATGTGGTGTACCAGTACCATGATGTGGTGTACCAGTACCAGTACCATGATGTGGTGTACCAGTACCATGATGGGGTGTACCAGTACCATGATGTGGTGTACCAGTACCATGATGTGGTGTACCATTATGTGGTGTACCAGTACCATGATGTGGTGTACCAGTACCATGATGTGGTGTACCAGTACCAGTACCATGATGTGGTGTACCAGTACCATGATGGGGTGTACCAGTACCATGATGTGGTGTACCAGTACCATGATGTGGTGTACCATTATGTGGTGTACCAGTACCATGATGTGGTGTACCAGTACCATTATGTGGTGTACCATGATGTGGTGTACCAGTACCATGATGTGGTGTACCAGTACCATGATGTGGTGTACCAGTACCATGATGTGGTGTAGCAGTACCATGATGTGGTGTACCAGTACCATGATGTGGTGTACCAGTACCATGTGGTGTACCAGTACCATGATGTGGTGTACCAGTACCATGTGGTGTACCAGTACCATGATGTGGTGTACCAGTACCATGATGTGGTGTACCAGTACCATGTGGTGTACCAGTACCATGATGTGGTGTACCAGTACCAGTACCATGATGTGGTGTACCAGTACCATGATGTGGTGTACCATGATGTGGTGTACCAGTACCATGATGTGGTGTACCAGTACCATGATGTGGTGTACCAGTACCATGTGGTGTACCAGTACCATGATGTGGTGTACCAGTACCATGTGGTGTACCAGTACCATGATGTGGTGTACCAGTACCAGTACCATGATGTGGTGTACCAGTACCATGATGTGGTGTACCAGTACCATTATGTGGTGTACCAGTACCAGTACCATGATGTGGTGTATCAGTACCATGATGTGGTGTACCAGTACCATTATGTGGTGTACCAGTACCATGATGGGGGTGTAGCAGTACCATGATGTGGTGTACCAGTACCATGATGTGGTGTACCAGTACCATGATGGGGGTGTAGCAGTACCATGATGTGGTGTACCAGTACCAGTACCATGATGTGGTGTACCAGTACCATGATGTGGTGTACCATGATGTGGTGTACCAGTACCAGTACCATGATGTGGTGTACCAGTACCATGATGTGGTGTACCAGTACCATGATGTGGTGTACCATGATGTGGTGTACCAGTACCATGATGTGGTGTACCAGTACACATTTGTGACTTGTGCACCAATAGACATTCTGTCGGTATAGACCAGATGGGACAGTCTTTGTTGCCCTTGTGCATCAATAAGTCTGTGGTTTGTCTGTCCCTCCTAAAACCGCACTACCCTTCAAATGTTTAGGGTCACAAAGAAATGTCTTTGTTTTTTTAATGAAAATATATATGAAATTACTTGGGGCAAACAGTTTCTGGCTTGGGTGTGAGGGGTCCCTGATAATGTCCCACGCTCTCCATAAACTGAGCTTGTGCTGGATGTCTTAGGCCAACGGTAAATGGACGGACAAGACGACCTTGCTGGAAGGACAGACCATAAATTGCACTTAGCAATTAGCACTTAGCAAACAAGGCTAACCTACTCCATAAAAACATTCTACACCTAATTGATTTATTCTCCTGTGAGTTTTAATTTTGTTTGTCATCCCTTTAAAACTGTCAACATTGTAAAGCTATTATTTAAGCTAGGTGAGTATGTCTTAATGACAGAAATAAGAGAACTCTAAACAAAGTAATGGAATTTAATTTGGTACAAAAAGTTATCCTTAAGTTCCTTGTATCTTTACTTTTTTTAAGGCAGACCTTGTATGGCAGGAAAATACTACTTTGGCATTGATCCTTCAGTGCTTCTCAACCACTCTTAGGCCTACGCAGTAATCAAGCCTGGACCTCGCCTATTGTTTCACCTTGAATAACAGTTGTGTATCACAGGCACCTACCTGATCGCCATGGAGCACACTGGAGGTATCAGAGTGTCTAATGGTGTTCTTGGAGAGAATGAAGCGCTGCAGCAGTTTTTTGATGGTAAGATAATGGGAATTATTTTTATTTTGTTTATTATGACTCATGACACTACCTTTAGGAAGAAGGATCAAAAGAGTGAAACAGAGAGAGACGGAAAGATAGACAGAGAGACACAGAGAGCGAGACAGTCATGTGGACAGACGGTGTGTGTTAGAAGCCTCTGGGCTAAGGGAAATCTCCATTCTAAAGTCTAAACCATCCACATTGCGTTTAAGACCTTTTTATGATCCGATCAACCTTCCTTGCAATTAAACCAGGTACACTGTATTCTCTAAGATGGCGTCATTCAGCAGCTTTAAACTCTTTAACATTAATATGGTCTCCTACTAGGATGGAATTAGGATCACACAAATGATATAGTCTCTAATGAATTGCCGCATAGCCACGTGGTTAGTTTAAGTGTAAAGCAGGTAGAGACCTTCAGAGTGAACAATAAACTACCCTGAGTCACATATCACTGGGGTAGGGCACTGCTATTTTCATGACACAGTGTCAGTAATGAGTTTAAATTATTTCATAGCTGAGAATGAACACCTTTTAAAATCAACATATCTATAACTACTTGCCCATCGACTTTCTTAATCCTTGACAGGTGTCTTTATGCATGCCGGTCTAATATTGGTTACTGAGTGGGCATTATACATTTAGTTGTCCCACTTTTTGCTTGGGTCACTTAAAGATTGGCTCAGATCCTTTCACACCTTCAATCTGTAAAGATAAAGGTCAACAGAAAGAAAGCAATATTGACAATTCCAAATTTAGCCATGTTATGTCGTGTTTTATAGGCTATATGAAGGGCAGAAGACGAACACAGATAAGCAATTTATATAATACGGTTAGGCCTACAGAAAGCAGACCAGAGACAGCGTTATATCAGCGGAATGGAACAACTGGAATGGAGTAAACGGAACGGTATTTATCGATTAAAATAAAGAAAAAATATATATTTTTAAATTAAACTGGAATGGAGTAAACGGAACGGTATAAATAAATTAAAAATAAAAAGCAGACCAGAGACAGCGTTATATCAGTGTGGGAGACGGCCACACAGAACACCTGGAATGGACTAAAAGGAACGGTCTTAATGCACCAGAACCAGGTGTTGGATTGGCTTGATGCCATTCCATTTGATCCATTCCAGATATCTTTTTTTGCGCCAGTCTCACTAGTTAGGTGGTTCCTCCGGTGTGTTGCGGGCTCTTTATCCCGACGAGTGCAACTAGACAGTTAGCTCAAGGCCACCTGTCACGCAATCGGAGAGACCAAGGCCAAGTCGAATCTCCTCAATGACAAGTCCATTTCTCCAAATGTAATAAAACCAAGGAAAAAGGGACAGGTTTGTCATTATGTTCAGGGCATCCATTCATATTTTATTGTGCTATCAAGTGGATTTATGGTAATAAAAAAGATATATATACACAGTTTTTCATTATGACACTCCAAATTGGTCTCAGACGCATCCTGTTTCATTGGAGATGTTCATTGTGAAAGTTTTGATTGATTTGACATGACTTAAACAGTAACACATTTGTCCTTACAAGGCCCAACACTTTCCAGTGCATGTCGGAGCAAAAAACATGAGAGTGAAGAAGTACAACCATGGCATATGACATGTATCACTCTGGGACACGCCCACCACCAATCAGATAACAGCATATATAGACTGGGCTAGGCTGTTCCCGTTATATTGCTCTGTACAACACGCAGTAAATAGAAGCATTGTAGCCCACCTGTATCTGCTGTAATCAGCCACATACCATTTATCTGCTTTTCTGGTATAAGTTTGGCCTCCTGAGTGATAATACTGATAACTACTGCTACTGTGTCACCCACAGACCAATGAGCCGGGTCTTCTGATTAACTCTTAATCTTAACCGACCCTGATCTCCGTCACACTCTGACACTATGTAATGGTTGCGCAGTGATATTAACGACTGCCTGGTTTCACCTGGTGGACAATGGCAGGTGTGTATTGATAGAGAGGGGGTGGGGGTGGGGGGTTACAGCAAGAGAGAGAGATAATGGGTGGAGCAATAATAGCAATCTCACAGAAGAAAAGGAGAACGCTCATGTATGACTGATTTAACCAGCGGTAAGGTTTCACAGACAAATAAGAAAAAGTAAGGGGGGGGGAATTAATATGGAAACATAAGTCCGGAAACTAGAGAGAGAGTGAGAGTGAGCGAGAGAAAGATCTAGAACACTGAATGTGAATCAAATTCAGAGAAAAGTGCTGAAAAATGTATTGTGTTTCCCAGGATGCCAGGAGATGGGCGGTGTGTTGGAGAGTGCTGTGGTGGACACCAGCATATTGGAACAGTACCTCAGTAACGAAATGGGCCCAAATATGTGAGCATCACTGTTAGCGATAAAACACCAGGGATTGTTTTATATTGCCAATACATGGGAACTGTGAACAACTCTTAGCGGTGTTACGTTGGCCATATATCACACTTGTAATATCTTATTGCGTAATTGTTACCTAAGCTGTGCTCTGCTGGGATTTGACCCTCTGTTCATAACATTGAGATAACACTGCAAATTATGTTGGCCTAAAGTTATCATCTGTGTGTCACGTGTCTCGTTCAATTTCCACTTTAATGACTTTACTGACGCTCTTATGCAGAGAGACTTATAAATGTTACTGATTTGCCTACTTTATATTGTACCTCAGAAAACATTTTGGACTCTTTGGACGCTTTGATTTTTGTCTTAACAGCATGTTACCAGAATCTCCACCATATTCTGGATCAGAATCGTGCTCACCTCCTCAAATACCAGGTACTAACCTAAACCTTTAAACTTCTTACTTTATAGGCACCTTGTCATAAACAATACTTCTCTTTCAATAATAAGGTGCTACCGACGTTACAACCAATTGATAATAACACATTTGCCTGCTGCATCACTGTCTCCTCCCATAGACGTCCGCTACCCTTCTCATTGGTCCAGCGACCTGATGAACCAGGAAGCACTCCGGGCACCAGGGTCCCGCCTCCCGGCGTCGTGTCAATATAAAGAGCTTGCGCCACAGCTCCCACCACACACAGGTCTTTCCTACCACCAGGGACGAGCAAACTCTTACGTGAAGTCTGGCGTGTCGCCCAGGCAACAGGTGATGCTTGACTCCGCCCTCCGTCAGACTCGCTACCTGAGCCCAGGGGACAGCTACTCACAGGTTATGAACACTCCCACAACACATCCGGTGTGTCATGAGGTCCTCCAGCAGCATCCAAGCTTGGGACCAGGAGACAGATACCCCCAGGCCAGTACAGCCCAGCCCCCAGCTTCACACATACCTTCAGACCAAACTCTGCACTCAGGCCCAGGGTTAGGACCACACCCTACCTCAGCCGGCCATCTTCCTGTGCCGGGATGCCCTCCGCGCACTGGTTTTCCGTGCTTGCCTCCCTTGGCTAGTCAAAGCACAGGGTAAGAACAACCATTACATTAGAGTGTACATTTAATCTAATGGTAAAACCAGAGCAATTTACATTCATTGCTACGCATTTGATCTCCATCAGCAAAGCCAGTAGGACAACAAACGCAGGAGATATGTTGTCTCATTAGAAGTAAGCTATTTGTACAGAAACACGAAGTGCCTTATTAAGACAAGACAACCGTGTTCAATTATGAAGATCATTGCATCTCTAGTAGAGAAAATGACGATCCACAGTATTTTTCTTGCCTTCATTCCTCCCCATCCTCTTCATCAGACCCATGATACCGGACTACAAGAAGAGAAGACGAACAGAATCCTTTGAGCAACATAACCATTTTGTGCCCGTGCCAGTGGGTTCAGACGGTGGAGGTGGAGGGGGTGGAGACGGCCCGTGCTATGACAGTGACGGAGCCACAGGAAGCAGCTCAGGAATGGGGGTTTATCAGCTCATCACCTGGGATCACTATCAGCCAGACCATTGGACCACTCTCTACAATGCCAACTGTGACATCCTGTAAGTAGCAGGCAGCCATGAACTCCCTAACTGTTTACCAAGACTGTGTCATTACTTTAACTGCAAGCCTCACTGTCTCTAACTTTACAACAAGACTGTCACATTACTCAGCCTCACTGTCTCTAACTTTACAACAAGACTGTCACATTACTTCAACTGTCAGCCTCACTGTCTCTAACTTTACAACAAGACTGTCACATTACTTGAACTGTCAGCCTCACTGTCTCTAACTTTACAACAAGACTGTCACATTACTTCAACTGTCAGCCTCACGGTCTCTAACTTTACAACAAGACTGTCACATTACTCAGCCTCACTGGCTCTAACTTTACAACAAGACTGTATCATTACTTCACCTGCCAGCCTCACTGTACCTAAAATCCTGATTTAAATGCTTTTAAACAACAAAATCAAGCACAGGAGGAACCAATATTTAAAATGCATTGACCAGTTCATAACTGATTTGCCATATCTCTCAAATGTTTAGCCTATAGTACAATTGCTGAGTCATAGTTAATAATGTAAAACCGCCCCTTTTTGTTAAATGATCTACTCAAATTATTACTACAGTATTTGAACGGTATTAATTCAATTATAAATGATAGATATTTGTATTTTACATATGTATATCTTTCATTGTTCTCTCCAGCCCGTCTCCAGGTTATCACGTGGATACTGATAAAGGTTTCAACTATTCCACAGCAGACGAGTCCTTCGTGTGTCAGAAAAAGAACCACTTCCAGGTCACGGTTCACATCGGGATGACTGGGCAACCCCAGTACATAAAAACGGCCAAAGGTCCTGCACCCATAGAAGGCTTCCAGGTCAAAGTGTTTGGTGTCAAGGTTTGTGTCATGCCATTGAAATACCATTATTTGACTATAGTAAAAGCTTCACCTGCATTAAAAACACCTACATTATTGGATGCCATCCTCCCTCCCAAAAAAGGAATTCTTTGTTTAGCTCTGCCTTTTTGTTCATGCAGACTGGGAGGGGAATTGAATTCAAACATTGAGACGGTATTGATTAACTGTATCTTTACTTTGATTACTTGGACCACTGTATCTTTACTTGTATTACCTGGACCACTGTATCTTTACTTGTATTACCTGGACCACTGTATCTTTACTTGTATTACCTGGACCACTGTATCCCTGTAAACTGTTTCGTATTTCTATATTCATGTACAGCTCGAGGATCAGACCCAACAAGTAACCATTGAGCAGTCACAGTCTGATCGAAGCAAGAAGCCATTCCTGCCAGTCAAGTGAGTAACCAATCCTGTCCTAATTTCATAAAGCAAATCACGCCACCACCCATTTGTTGCTTTTCCTTCGTTTAAATGTTTCTGAAACGGTTATTTTTTCTTGTAGACATTATTCTGTTTGTGTTGAATAAAATATATTTAAAACACAAGATGGGTGTTCTTCAGAAATCGTTATGGCTGTTTCTGAAACTGTGTCGCTGATTAATTTCTCCACCCTCAGAGTGGATTTGCCTGGAGACAAGATCACTAAGGTTACACTAGGGAGATTGCACTTCAGTGAGACCACTGCCAACAACATGAGAAAGAAAGGGAAACCCAACCCTGACCAGAGGTTAGTTAATAAAGTATTACTGTGTTGTTAACCTACATAACCTACTAATACTACCTAAGCATTACTATTTATTTTACTAGGAATGAGATATTCGATATGAGAATCCGTGTCTAATCACCAGGTACTTTATGATGGTGGTGGGTCTGTATGCCACAGTGGGGGAAGACAGTTACATGCTTGTAGCATACATGTCAGAGAAAATCATAGTGAGGGTAAGTAAATAAAACCTTAAACCAGGATGAATATGACTAAACCTGCATGTGTGTCTGTAACTGTGAATAAATACCTGAATGTCACTAACATGGAACGAACCATAACCCCGAGAGCGTGGTCAACGTTGTCCCCTGTAGGCGTCAAACCCGGGCCTGTTTGAGAACGACAGCGAGGTTGCTTGGCAACGAGGCCCGGCTCCGGACACGGTGGTGTGCCAGGGGAGGGTGGGCATAAACACGGACGCGCCCGACGAAGCCCTGGTGGTGTGTGGCAATGTCAAGGTCATGGGGAAGGTCCTGCACCCCTCAGACTGCCGTGCCAAGCAGAACATACAGGAGGTGAGCCTCTGAAGCACCCAGACATAGATGGATCTAGCTTTAACCCTGCTGAGGTATCGCTCCTACATTTAGTAAATATATACAGGAGGTGAGCCTCTGAAGCACCCAGACATAGATGGATCTAGCTTTAACCCTGCTGAGGTATCGCTCCTACATTCAGTAAATATATACAGGAGGTGAGCCTCTGAAGCACCCAGACATAGATGGATCTAGCTTTAACCCTGCTGAGGTATCGCTCCTACATTCAGTAAATATATACAGGTGGTGAGCCTCTGAAGCACCCAGACATAGATGGATCTAGCTTTAACCCTGCTGAGGTATCGCTCCTACATTCAGTAAATATATACAGGAGGTGAGCCTCTGAAGCACCCAGACATAGATGGATCTAGCTTTAACCCTGCTGAGGTATCGCTCCTACATTCAGTAAATATATACAGGTGGTGAGCCTCTGAAGCACCCAGACATAGATGGATCTAGCTTTAACCCTGCTGAGGTATCGCTCCTACATTCAGTAAATATATACAGGAGGTGAGCCTCTGAAGCACCCAGACATAGATGGATCTAGCTTTAACCCTGCTGAGGTATCGCTCCTACATTCAGTAAATATATACAGGAGGTGAGCCTCTGAAGCACCCAGACATAGATGGATCTAGCTTTAACCCTGCTGAGGTATCGCTCCTACATTCAGTAAATATATACAGGTGGTGAGCCTCTGAAGCACCCAGACATAGATGGATCTAGCTTTAACCCTGCTGAGGTATCGCTCCTACATTCAGTAAATATATACAGGAGGTGAGCCTCTGAAGCACCCAGACATAGATGGATCTAGCTTTAACCCTGCTGAGGTATCGCTCCTACATTCAGTAAATATATACAGGTGGTGAGCCTCTGAAGCACCCAGACATAGATGGATCTAGCTTTAACCCTGCTGAGGTATCGCTCCTACATTCAGTAAATATATACAGGAGGTGAGCCTCTGAAGCACCCAGACATAGATGGATCTAGCTTTAACCCTGCTGAGGTATCGCTCCTACATTCAGTAAATCACGTTTCACTTGTATTGAGGATGTTTCAACTGTTTAGGTGGATTCCACGGAGCAGCTGAGAAGAATAGCTCAGATGAGGATAGTGGAGTACGACTACAAGCCCGAGTTTGCCTCAGAAATGGGTATCGATCACATTCATGAAACAGGCATCATAGCCCAGGAGGTGAAAGAGTTGCTGCCTGCAGCTGTCAAAGAGGTGGGGGATATTATCTGCAGTGATGGCGAGAAAATTGAGAACTTCCTCATGGTGGACAAAGTAAGTGTCTGGTGTTCGATCCCACAAGTTAAAGCCCTGATAATACATTACCGGTACATTTATAATACATTACCTGTACATTTATAACACATTACCGGTACATTTATAACACATTACCTGTACATTTATAACACATTACCTGTACATTTATAACACATTACCGGTACATTTATAACACATTACCGGTACATTTATAACACATTACCTGTACATTTAGAATACATTACCTGTACATTTAGAATACATTACCTGTACATTTAGAATACATTACCTGTATATTTATAATACATTACCTGTACATATATAACACATTACCGGTACATTTATAATACATTACCGGTACATTTATAATACATTACCGGTACATATATAACACATTACCGGTACATTTATAATACATTACTGGTACATTTATAATACTTTACCGGTACATATATAACACATTACCGGTACATTTATAATACATTACCGGTACATTTATAATACATTATCGGTACATTTATAATACATTACCGGTACATATATAACACATTACCGGTACATTTATAATACATTACCTGTACATATATAACACATTACCGGTACATTTATAATACATTACTGGTCCATTTATAATACTTTACCGGTACATATATAACACATTACCGGTACATTTATAATACATTACCGGTACATTTATAATACATTACCGGTACACATATAACACATTCCCGGTACATTTATAATACATTACCTGTACAATTAAAATACATTACCTGTACGATTATCATTATGTTGAGTTATGGTCCCACATTGAACAAAGTCATTCATAGACAGATAAACTGAACCCTTCTTTTCCCATAATGCTGGGCTGTTCCTCCCACCCACAACCCAGGAGCAGATCTTCATGGAGAATGTGGGGGCAGTGAAACAGCTTTGTAAGCTGACTGACAATCTGGAGAACCGGATCCAAGAACTCGAGGTGTGGAACACCAGACTGGCCAAGCTGAAGAACATAGGCAGCCTAAGATCCACCAGCAGCAAAAGCAGCGCCAAAGGGTAATATTACATTACCACTAGGGGGTGCTATTTGTCTATAGCATTTTCCATTAAAGCTCTCTTGCAGTAAAATTCTGCTTTTATACTTTCTTCTGCAACCAATTTATACGTAGTTATCTTGGATTGCAATAGCTTGGATTGTACTTGACAACATCAGTTATTCACAGAGTTTTAATGAAAATATGATTCTTGTGTAACATCAACAGTCACAACGGCGTTTCGCCACAACCACCATCACCATCATCACCATCATCACCCCCACGGAAGACTACCGCACTCAAATCTGGCATGGTGAGTCAAAACTGCTAAATTAATCATCTCTGACAATAACTGATAAAAATGTCTAGTTCAAATTAATTAGCTACTACAATACTACTCTTGTTACGTTTTCTTTTTCAGACAAAGTTCCAGATGAAGTACAAGCACTGCTTACGACACAAGTTCTTCCAATTTAGCATCATTATTTTGGTATCAATAATGGCTTTCTGGTAAGGCTGCCTGTTACAACTGAAGAGTTTTAATTGCCAAACAAAAAAACCTGCTCTATATTACCTCAAACACAGCGGTGCAATACATTTGAATTGTTAAAAAACTTTCCAAAGTTGCCTTTTAAATATTTTTTCCCCTGTTGGCTTCATCTGAGCAGTTCCCTATAAATGTTTTCCAGAGCTAGCATGCCTGAACCTTAGTAGGTTGGTTAGTAGGTCCACTAATTATCAGTCTCTTGACTTTTTGTAATCAGGTGCGCTAGTTCAGAACTACAATTAGATTGTGAAACATCTGGGAGGTCTACAGAAATGGTTGTGAGCACATCTCTAATTAAAACCTATATAGAGTAGTGAATTTCATCACCTGCTGGATCTTATGTTGACATTAAGATCTGATGAGGAGGGAGTGACTGTGTAGAAACGTTGATGAGGCAGCTGTGGGTGTATTACTAACTCTATTCACAAACCAACATGGCACGTTTTATGGTTGGTTAACCTGTATTGTGTATCTCCATCTACGTAGTTTTGTATGTTATGTTAATGAATGTGTCATGCAGGAATTATTGATTATTGATCCATTATTTTGATCCACAGTTCCATCGCCATCACAGCCCTTTACATGCTGACATTGAGAGATGATGCCAACTCAGTCCCTGAACGCCCGTAAGAAACACAACTACACTGGCTTGAGACATGACTAGTCCTCGTTTCATTACAGTAGATTCAGCCAGGAGCACATCTGAAACACAACTACACTGGCTTGAGACATGACTAGTCCTCGTTTCATTACAGTAGATTCAGCCAGGAGCACATCTGAAACACAACTACACTGGCTTGAGACATGACTAGTCCTCGTTTCATTACAGTAGATTCAGCCAGGAGCACATCTGAAACACAACTACACTGGCTTGAGACATGACTAGTCCTCGTTTCATTACAGTAGATTCAGCCAGGAGCACATCTGAAACACAACTACACTGGCTTGAGACATGACTAGTCCTTGTTTCATTACAGTAGATTCAGCCAGGAGCACATCTGAAACACAACTACACTGGCTTGAGACATGACTAGTCCTCGTTTCATTACAGTAGATTCAGCCAGGAGCACATCTGAAACACAACTACACTGGCTTGAGACATGACTAGTCCTCGTTTCATTACAGTAGATTCAGCCAGGAGCACATCTGAAACACAACTACACTGGCTTGAGACATGACTGTAGTCCTCGTTTCATTACAGTAGATTCAGCCAGGAGCACATCTGAAACACAACTACACTGGCTTGAGACATGACTAGTCCTCGTTTCATTACAGTAGATTCAGCCAGGAGCACATCTGAAACACAACTACACTGGCTGGAGACATGACTAGTCCTTGTTTCATTACAGTAGATTCAGCCAGGAGCACATCTGAAACACAACTACACTGGCTGGAGACATGACTAGTCCTCGTTTCATTACAGTAGATTCAGCCAGGAGCACATCTGAAACACAACTACACTGGCTTGAGACATGACTAGTCCTCGTTTCATTACAGTAGATTCAGCCAGGAGCACATCTGAAACACAACTACACTGGCTTGAGACATGACTGTAGTCCTCGTTTCATTACAGTAGATTCAGCCAGGAGCACATCTGAAACACAACTACACTGGCTTGAGACATGACTAGTCCTCGTTTCATTACAGTAGATTCAGCCAGGAGCACATCTGAAACACAACTACACTGGCTGGAGACATGACTAGTCCTCGTTTCATTACAGTAGATTCAGCCAGGAGCACATCTGAAACACAACTACACTGGCTGGAGACATGACTAGTCCTCGTTTCATTACAGTAGATTCAGCCAGGAGCACATCTGAAACACAAACGTACACGTCACCTGTGACAATGTTAGTTAATGTGTGAAATGATTGTGAATGACCTGGTTATTGTTTTCCTTTGAAGCGTCATCACAGTCGCTCCTACCCACACGACAACATCTACTACAGCAGGTGAGAAAAACAGTAACTCCTGTCATTGACTGTTTGGACTCAGATCTACTCTTTGCCAAAATAACATTGTCTCGTACCGAAAAGAGGTAGAACTTAAAGAACAACCGTCCTTTTTAAGTTATACCTGTTTGATTGCCCCTTTTAAATCACCACCAACTATATAGTCATTGGACATTGTTTTTGTACAGCAGGTGCTTTGTAGAAGAGACAGCATAGATCTGTCTGTTTCAATCTGTTGTTTTGCTTATTTTGTCTGAAACAATTATTTGTTTGCATTGTTGAAAGGTCCAACAGACCCCTTATGTTAAAGATTCTGGGAAAGATTTTTCTGGAATGGCAGGCTATAGAATCCTTTTTGTACTTTTTACAGGCAATCATAAATGTGCATGTACTTGTTATTTATCTCCGACTGGTCGAAGTCCTATTACTTTACATTCTTGACCCTTGTTTGTGAATTTGTTTGTTTGTGAATTTGTTTGTTTGTGTAGTGAGACCAACAACCACTCCCGGCCCATGGCCCCCTGACGTGGACTTCTGTAGCTTGCTTTACTGCAGCGAGGTGTTCTGCTGTCCTGATACCGACACCACCGTTAATCTAACCGTCACACCTTCTACCCGGTTCTCCGGGACGAGTCTGTGCCCCATCAGAGAGCCTCCAATAGGTGAGCAACTCTAGATCCAACAGTAACAGATGCTACAGCCACAATCAGAACACTGTGTGCAGCTGATCTATTCTAGATACTCTAGGTCACATTTGTCAAACTCAAGGCCCGTGGGCCAAATCCGGCCCACCGCGTTATTTTATATGGCCCGCGAGAGCTAAAATGGCACAATTATAGTCTTTAAATTAAAGTATATGCTCTTTTCCATATTGCTGATGTGGCTCTGGGAGGGCCACCATATTGCTGATGTGGCTCTGGGAGGGCCACCATATTGCTGATGTGGCTCTGGGAGGGCCACCATATTGCTGATGTGGCTCAGGGAGGGCCACCATATTGCTGATGTGGCTCAGGGAGGGCCACCATATTGCTGCTGTGGATAATGTGTAGAAATGTGTGCTTATGAATAATAATTATACTTCTTTGGTCCAATTCTGTCTTAGACAGAAGAAAAGAAAATTTCAAGAAAATCAAAGGCGCTGGAGATTGTAAGTCATATTTACTTTACACTCTTTATTAAAAAAGCACACTCTTATATCCAGATGAAATTATTATTTGGCTACTTATGGCTAACACACAACCAAGTAATATTATGTACATTTTACTCAACAAAGTAGCAAACAGCAAAGTCAGTGCTAGAGGGAAGAAAAAGAAAGATGCAAGTCATTATTTGAGGTACCTTTTAAAAAGGTACTTTTCAGAGGTTTTGGGGAAATGGTCTGGGACTGTACAGTCTTAGAGGTGTAGCAACAAAAGAAGAGCTTTAACTAGGCTGAGCAGGAGATGTCACTTCCCACATGGATTTGATAGCTAAGAGACCAGAGGTGAGACTGAAGACCCTTTATTTTTTAATGTAGGATTTAAGCATTGCTGAGACTGGAGGACAGAGATGTTGGAGGGAGGGGTTGAAGGCGGAGCTGAGTGGACAGAGACGGTTGGAAGCTGAGATTAGAATGTTGAGACAGAACGTGGACAGAACTCAGTGAAATGATTGAATGATGTGTGGAGATCTGTAAAATCCTCTTCAGAGTGTTCCTAAACAGGGAATGGGCCTGTTCTTTATTGACGGTGCTCCTTGGTTCCCGCCAACAAATTGGGGAAGATTCCAGAACCATCCCGAGATCATGTCTTTTGTTCTCATTTCAGGGACAAACACCACAATACAGTCCTTTGTCATTACACAAACCCAGCAGGTCATTGACTATCAGTACTGTGAACGAGACAACTGTGGGTAAGTATGAAATCAATTAGAAATTATTAGTCTCACCATGAACAGAATGTATAGCAATTAACTACACTAATAGGTGTAACTAATTCCACACTAAGAGGTGTCACTAATTCCACACTAAGAGTATTTCCTGTTTCCCTTTAGACCCGGGAGCTACACGTTCCAAATCCCCATCAGCAAGTTTGTCCCGACTAACATGCGTGTTACCATCCAGATGAAGTGAGTAGCCGGGCCTTAATAGACGAACACTTTGCAGAACCCTATTGGGTTCCAGATAGATCCCATAGGGGTTCCGTGTAGAACCCTCTTTGAAAGGGATACAATTGTTCCGTTTTTTTCCTGAGAGCGTACCTGTCCTTTTAGTAGTTAACTCAATATGATGCTGCAATTTACTCCAGTGATAAATGACTGCCATTGATTCTGGACTCTGCAGGGGTGTAGAAGACAGTTTCTGATACTGTAGGTAATTTACCCCTCCGTGTATTATGGGGTGTATCTTCCCAGACATTCTGTCTGTGCTGGGTAGATTACATAACCGGTCGACACTGGGCGAGAGTGTGAGTATAAAGCATTGTCTAGACATTAGACCCCCGTCTGCCTTAGGGGCCCTAGGATTAACCTGAAGGGGCACTTTGTTGCTTCTGAAGACGAGTTTTCATGAAGCTCTTGTCAGTTTAACTGTGGGTTTACGGTCAATACCGTAACTTACCACTAGAGGCCTCTTTTCGTCCACTACAGCACTACAGAGCTGCTGGTTGTCCACCTGTGTCATTTGGAAAATACTGAATGCTCTACCCCTATGGACCGAGATCAAAACAGCGAAGAGTACGCCTTCATGAATACGCAGGTAGAACCACAGTACGACATTCACAGACGTATATATAAATCAGATGTGTGTCACCCCGGTAACATCTCTCTTTCCCCAGGGTTACATCCACGAGTGGCCTCTTCCAGTGTCTCCGTTCTACAGCAGCTGCTATCACTTCCGTTCTGCGGTGGCTGTGAGTACTATATACTTGATGTACTAATGAATGTTTGTTCACCAGGTGTCCTACTTTCGACATCTTTACAATCAACTCTATGCATGTTTTCATAACCACACCATTTTTTCTAGGGCCAGGCAGACTGCTATACCGATCGTGGCTTCATGGGGGCGCTGTTCACTGACTACCACTTCAATTTCTACCGCCGGTGTGAGTGAGGAAGAACACCTATGCCAGTGTCGCGATGGCTGCGTGCAGTGGCTTGTGTCGACGCATATCATCGCGATATTATAATGTGTGCATACATTTTTCTATGCCGTTTTCTGATTGGAGATCAGATTGTTGTATGAAAGCATATTTATTGATAGACAATTGCCGGTGTTTTTCGAGCTCTGATAACATTTTATCTTGAGACAATTCTTGCACTATGTGAAAAGAAGTTAGAATAGAACATGATAGGATGGTATTATTTAGTAGGAGGTAATAACATTTAACAGGTTATCACTACCTATTTAAACATTGATTAATTGATCATGCCGCACTGCCTGCCCAGACAGCCTGAGAACAGTACTTATCTTCAGCACATGCCTGTATAGTTAAACCTTTTTTATTACAGATATTTACATTAAACAGTTGTTTTCCAATAACCCCGCACCAGAGTGTACGGCCTACCACTGCATGGTTTCCTGCTAATAACCAAGTTGTCACTGTCGGAAAATGTATAATAAAGAACTGAATTATCTTTTGTGTCTCAGATATTCCACTTGGGGTAAATGTGATCGTTCAGATGCAAATCCTGAATCACTTCAGTTGCCTACAGGACAGAAATACACACCAACACAGCTGTTTGTCAAATGACTAGCGGTTAATTGTGCCAGTAGAGATCTTTCCCGCCACCATGGACGTCATCCACACTGTGTGTTCAGACATATGCATGAATCCTTCTCAATTAAATGACTTTTTTTTTACAATCACTTGGGCACTAGTTTTAGAACCTTGATGTCCTTTCCCAAAACTATAGTCATTCTGACCAGAATGAGTTCCTAGCCAGAGTAAATCTGCTTGTAAAAGTGATGATGTGAAGCCAAAACAGATCATTGGATGGTCATACCTGCCCATCTCATTAAAACCATTCTGTTTCAAACTCCGGACTTATTTAGATAGTGTCATACTAGCTGTTCATATATTATGTGCTATCTGATGCCGGTCACTTCAGTCAACATCCATCTCATCCTTATCTAGAAGTAGCTCTTACACTGCCGACAGGGGGACGCTGGTAGGCCTGTTTCACAATTGGCAGATTAACAAAGTGGAATCAGACATAAAAGTCCACTGTCCATAGCTATTTAATGTAATGGGCATCTTTATTTGGTCGGTACAATTCTGCATGAGATTTTAACGCTCTGACTTTACTGCTGTAGTTTAAAAGAATGGTACGAGGAACCCCGGGTGAGCTCAGACATGGTAAAATGCCCGACCTGACTGACAGTAATAAAATACAAGTGTGAATCTGGAGAGGAGAACGACCGGTTAATACTTTTCATTGCGCGTGGCAGACAGCTCTCCTGGTTACACCACACACGCGCACATGCACAACTAACTACACTTGGCAGTTTCACTTGGAGGTGGAAGAGATGGCGCTGATTTGATGCAGAACGGTGGTCAATCAATCAATCAATCAAATTTATTTATAAAGCCCTTTTTACAACAAAGTGCATTTACAATCACCAGCCTGAGTCCGACAGAGCAAACATCAACAAGTTGAACAAAAAAACAAGTTGAACAAGTTGATACACGGCGGCTAGGAAAAACTCCCTGAAAGTCAGATTTAGGAAGACACCTAGAGAGGAACCAGGCTCTGAGGGATCACCAGTCCTCTTCTGGCTGGGCTGGGTCAGTTTATGACAATACAACAAGCGAGGTGTGAATATCTGAGAAACAAAATAGTCCGGGATGACCGGGAGGGATGATGGGTGTGATAGGCTTGGAGGAAGTAGCTCCGGTTGCATCAGCTGTTCTGTCAGCCGCACAGTCAGGGGCCCCAGGGAGGATCCAGCATATGCTCCAAGCTGGAGCGGTCCCCCTGACAGAAGTGGACACAAACACAGGGAAAGGTTGGACACTAGTTCCCGGCACAATAGTATACCGAACATAATACTTTAAAAGGAGACAGGGGGGTTAGTGAGCCATGAACGGGTAAACCCAGGACAAGTCCAGACAGATGTTAGTAGAGACAGGACACAGGAAAGGTTAGACACCCTGGTTCCCTACGTCCCCGGCACCATAATATAGCAGCATAGATCTTAGACTGAGACAGAGGGGTCCAGTGAAGCTGGGGCCCTGAACAGGGTAAACCCCGAAACAGGGCCCAATAGGCCGGAAAACACCCACCCACTATGCCGAGCATCAACCCAGGGACGCCAATCGACCATGACCACTCGGGCAGGTTTAGGTTTTGCTCACAAAGTTACTCGAGCTGGTGGAACAAACAAGAGCTATAGCGAGCCAGTGACATCCACACTCCAAGGAGCATATGGGAGGTTTAGTTTTTGCTCACAAAGCTACTCGAATTTAGGCTGCAACTGAGCACTATAGCGACCCAGTGACTCCTCCCCACAGTTAACTGGGATAATCAGAGTTTAATTCACCAGCTAGTCGGATTGAGCGAACAAAGGAGAGCTATAGCGAACCAGTGACTCCTCCCCACAGTTAACTGGGATAATCAGAGTTTATTCACTAGCTACTCGGATTGAGCGAACAAAGGAGAGCTATAGCGAGCCAGTGACTCCACCCCCCAGGCAGCAGCCTGGAGGTATCGTTTTTGCTCAAAAAGCTACTCGAGAGGCAACAACAGGGAACCATAGCGAGCCAGTGACTCCACCCCCCAGGCAGCAATCGAGAGGACACCCCAGGGGAGATGTGAACCCGCAAGGCAAAGACAGCAGGGCAGAATGAGATCCGAGCCTTCCGTTCACCTTCGTACCCTGGGCCATATTACACTCAACCATAGACCTTACTGAAAAGATATGTTTTTAATTGTGATTTAAAGGTTTGAACAGAATCTACATTTCTAACCCAGATTGGCAACTCATTCCATAATAGAGGAGCTCTATAGGAGAAGGCTCTACCTCCAGCTGTTTGTTTAGAAATTTCTTCAGCGCTTCGACAAAGAACTAATTGCAGGCCACAGTCAACGCAGCGACCAGGATCACAAACTCCTGGAAGTCCACCTCGCCGTCTTTGTTCTCATCCAGATCACTCATGATTTTCCCCAAGAGGTGAGAAAGAAGTACTTAACTTAAATGAGATGGATAGGTTGAATAAGATATTTCAGACATACCGTACGGATATGTTCCGATGTCTAAAATAATTTGTCACTCTTTGTCTTCATTTATTAATTGCCCATGTCAATGCCTATCAACAGACACGATGGCGTCCATACAACTAGAGAGAAACACACATTGACACACAACCCCCTGTGTGTGTGGGTGTATGTTAGTCTCATGTCTTATTCACGCGCAACCCAAGAAACGCTGAGAAAGACTAATTGGGCGATAGGAGACGGCGTGGAGAATGACGGTGAAGGAAGATGATGATTGTGTCCACGACATAAGGAAACATAGATCTTTCTGCTCCTCTTGGGGTAATGGAAACTGTAGAAGAGATGGATGCATTATTGAAGATCGGCTAAGGCACTGGTCAGGCGGAAGGGCAGTCTGTGGCAAACGAGTTGAGTGGAACGAGTTGGAGATTGAGATGTTCGGACTAGGCTGCAGCAGGAAGAACTGAGGAGTGCGGGAGCAGAGAGGACTGAGGAGTGCGGGAGCACACATGCCAGCTGTGCAGCAACAAGAGTCGAAGATGGGTGGGAAGGTGAGTTACTGACACGAAGAACATTAAACAAATCGGTGTTATTGAATAACATAACGATGGACTCCCAATCACAGCGAGATGCATGTCATTGTCAAGATGTTGTTTTTGAAGGCGTTTCTGGGAGTTAGTGCATTAGATTTTTTTTACACTTTTCTTTTGAAAAAAAACAACTGTACAACATCTGGATGGCCTCTGTAGACAATTTAAAAGTGGTTTCAAAGTCATACCACAAAAGCTATGGAGTTTTGATATGTTTAAATGTACATTAAAACAATGTTTTTAACTTTTATTTTGAAAAACCAAAGACTGTGCAACATGTGCATGGCCTTTGTAGACAATCTGAGTGGTTTGGGGTTTCAAAGTCATTTCACAAAAACTATTTATTAAACATTTGTTACACCATTTCTTTAAAAACCAACGGCAGTGCAACATGTGGGTGTCCTCGATAAACAATCTGAAAGCTGTTTGGAGTTTCAAGGCCATATGGTTACACAGCTATTGAATTAATAACTTTAAGACTTGTACTTTACGGTCCCTAACTATAAGCAGACAGAGGTTTCTGTCGGTCGATCACCGAGGTGTATCCAATATCGAATATCCAACCAACCTTACCCGAGTCCACATTCAGTGGCATAGCTACTCGGTCGTGGGTCCGTGTGCAAGCTTTACCTGCCTTTATGCCAAAATGTGCATTAGGTACGGTGTTCGCTTAGCCTAGGGCTTCCCATTAACAATGCGAAACATTGTAGATATGACTGGTGCCCAACAGAACCCTGTCAGCAAATATCTCCATGATTCAGGTGCACCACACAGACGCTAGCGTGACCATTAAGTTGACTGGAGCGGTAAACCAAGTTGCCCCAGGACCTTTCATTTGCTGTTCTCCCGGGGTTACATACTCAGTGAAACGACAATTAACTCACTCAGACGTTGAATTCTAAGAAAATGTGCAAATGTTCTCCTGCTGGCTGTTTTTTCCCCGTCTATGTAGTTATATACTTACGTGTAATGTTTGCCTGTTCGCCTTCCCGCTTGTTTTGTCTTTTACAGGAGCTGGTGGACCTGACATCAGGACCACACATTTCACAGAATCAAGTGAAGAAGGACCTGACAAAAAGGTGAGGGTTTCAGGTGACACGTTCCTACAAGTTTTATTCCTCTCTTCTCTCTCACTTGTCAGAACCAGACTGTGTCTGCATCTATTCTAAATGCCTTTAAAATAACAGCTCAATCCAGGTGACTCCAAACCAGCAGGGTGTTAATCTTTAGGCTGCTGTACTCCAGCAGAGGCTGGTCTCTTCACGTTCTAGGTGAGATTACAGAGCAGCGGGAGGAAGAGTGAGGAGGGAGGAGTGCCTGGTGGGAGCTTTAAGTTCGCCCGAACCAAGCTACTTTCATACAGCTATTAAACTGGCAGACTGTCGTGCACTGGAGACTGGATAATAGAGCTCTGTCATTCGTCCAGTGTGTGCTTATTGGCCTGGTGTGACAAACTGCGTAAACACCTAAAACAAACACACACACACACACACACACACTACTTCTGCATATATCTTCGACGGATGCCCTACGGAGGTGACATTTTTATTGAAATTGATCTAGTGCCTGGTGCCCCTGAGCTGGAGGTTCTCTGCAGTGTAATGGTGTGTGTGATGACTTCACTTTCATAGCGGCCATGTGTGGTTACTTTGTCATGAGCCGCTGATAGTTTAACAGAGGGCCCCCCTGCCATTTACTCAAGTCAAGATGTAGACCGGCTTTATGGGACACAATCGTCGTGGTGGAAATACCCCTGGGGGGGTGGGCTTCCCTGCACGGACAACACGACGAAGGCATAACCGTACATGCAGACGCCCGGAGGATGAACTGACATACCGGTTAAACTGACATACCGGTTAAACTGGCATACCGGTTAAACTGTCATACCGGTGAAACTGTTCTGATATCAGCCGGTGGAGACCTTGCCACCTGAGCCCCAGCCAGGTAATGATATCAGTGGCTCATTTTAGGTGTGAGGTTTGTGAGCCAAATCAAGCTCCACGCCTCCAGTGTTGTTTCCAACCCAGTAACAGAACCCTTGCTGCTCCATCGCACTCGCGTTTGGACATACCTGTAAAAAAAGCTCCCTCGGTCGACCTCAACGTGAGCTCGTTCGTGCTTGCCTCTGTGTGTTTGCGCGATGTATTGCGCGTGTGTGTGTGTGTCAGTGTGTGTCGTGATACGTCCTGAACCTGGCAAGGCTACCCCTCTATCAGATCTCTCGTAACGGAAGGGCTTTAGTTAATTATCTACGGTCGCCAATAAGGGTACTCAGATTTTCCGTGGCAATCGGAGAGCAGCCAGATCTCCTCCAGGCAAAGGATCCGTTACTTATCAAAGGCTCAATGTACTGTAAACAAATCTGTTCAGAGAACAGCCTGCAGTCGGTGGAGGAAATGGGTCGATTTCACACAATTGTAGTCATTTGGGCTGTCACTGTTTCTGTCAGTCTGTCGGTGTTGTATAGCCGTAATGTTGTTGTAACGTTGCCAAACGTAGAATGAGGTGGTCAACTACAAGGTACACGTCTGACATTTGAAAGAGTCCACTACTACATGTTTTTCTTCACCTAAAACATAGTGTCCACTGTGTTTGCTGTTTCCTGCAGGGCATAAAACACGAATTGAATAACTTAAACGCTGATTAATTGAATAACTCTAACTACGCCGTTGCCCTTTTCAGGACATGTGTTTTAATGCCCATTGATACGGCTGCTCAGTCCCAAGGCAAAGACAGGAAAGATCCAGCAACGCTCTTTCTTCATCAGCACCAGAGGACAATGGAGAACCACAGGCGTCTGCCTGAAGAGGTGATGTGTTAGACAGTCTTCCATGTTCAATGGAGATAAGTAACATTAGCTAGACATAAAGAGGACTTGAGAGCCTGACATTAAGTCCTGGTGAGAAACCAAATCATGAAGTCTCCCAGTTTAACAGACATCTATTCCTGTAGTGTATGGGTGGAGAGACAGAGAGAGAGAGATGAAGAGAGGGAGGAAAGGAGAGACAGCGGAAGGGAGGGAGAGAGGGGGCGAAATAAGATTGGGAGGCTCCAACTGAACATCACACTGCTGACTGATGTGTGAGATGAGAGGAGAGATGGGGCCGAAGTGAGTAAGTGTATGTGCGTGTGTGTGTGTGATGAGATTGGCAACGATGATATCTTCACAGCTATCAGATCACAGCTGTGCTGTTGAGGGGTGGAGTCTGAAGAGATTGTCATTATCTCTGTTCTCAGTCTGAAAGACGGAGGAACTCAATGACAACCACTATCAGATTCAGGTTTATTCGCTATGTCTGTTTACACACACATTTTAAGAGGTACACAAACAGTGCAAACGGAGCAAAACACACAGCACGAACAGTCACGAGACCCTGCCTATTTGGCATATGTACTGGGTGAATATAGAATGTGTAATATGTATCTAAACAGATGTGTGTGAGTAGAGAGTAATGGCAAGTTACAGGATGTCCACTGTGGTCATTTGTAACAGAGATAGCCATGTTCCTTAGTCTCACCACAGTGAGGAAGAAGGTGTTCCTGTGGCAGGATGTTTTGGTCTTGATTTGGTTTTGATAGACCGTAATGGTATAATTCCGTAACTATACATTTGATGTGGATTCAGGGACCAATGGGTAACTTTAAAATGCTAATTAATGCAAGCCTGTCATACAGAGTGTACGGAGAGAGTGAAAGCGAGAGTGTAAAAGAGAGAGAGAGTGTGTAAAAGAGAGTGTGTACAAGAGAGCGAGTGTACTGAGAGAGTAAAAGAGAGAGAGTGTGTAAAAGAGAGAGAGTGTAGAAGAGAGAGAGAGTGTAGAAGAGAGAGAGAGAGAGTGTAAAAGAGAGAGTGTAAAGAGAGAGTGTGTGAGAGAGTATGAGGGAAAGAGTGTGGAATACTGATGGCCAATGCTTTTGCCTTATGATAGAGAGAGAGATAATTAGAAAAAGAGAGAGAGAGCAAGAATAATATGTTCCGTCTGAATTGATGTCTGTGCAGAAGTCCATTGGAAATGTTAAATGAATGATTCACTGTGTTCATAGACCCAATGGACTTTCTATGTGTGGTGTGTGTGGTGCGTGTGTGTGTGTGATGCGTGCTGTTTGCCTTGGTTTTAGCCACCAACTACTGGAATGTCAGAAAACACATCCTGAATAATAAAGTATGTATATGATATTCTCATTATTGATCGTTGCTACAAATCCATCTACTGAAATGAAAACTTGCAAACTCAATAGCTCACCAGGACCTGAGTTGTAGATAATATATGGCACTTATTCAATCTGACAGTCACATACATTCTACCATAACAAATCAAACCCACTGCCACAGCAGGAGTCTCATTGTAGTGTGTGATGCAACTATGTTATTGATTTTCTCTTTTCTCTCTCTGTTCTCCCTCTTCTCTTCTCCCCTTTTCTCCCTGACCCTCTACACCTCTCTCCCTCTTCTATATCCCTCTCTCACTCTCCCCCTCTGCAATGTAGTTGGCACGTATTGAGGAAGAGCTGGGAGATTGTCTTCGGAAGGAGGTGGAGCGACAGAGGATGCTCAATGTCATACGTCAGGAAGACAACAGATTACGCTGGAGTAGTCTCTGTTTCCTTCAGCTCAACCAGCGCCTCAAAAGGTACAGCTTACGAAGACTTGCACTAGTCAAAACAGTCACTGTAATATAGAGATTATATTACTGATATGTTACACAAGTATATCTAGTGTTTATTCGATGGCTGGTAGTACTTTGACTTTTTGACTATTTCTCTATTCGCGGTTCTAATATCTGTTTGTTTTTGTTTTGCCAGGCCAGTGGTTTCCAGCTATTACAAGAATATTCCTATGTACATCTACTGTCTTCCCATTCAAACTGTGGCAAAAAACAGAGGATATTATAACAAGAAAAGGAAGAAATGGATCCTATGAAAGGAAAACAAACCAGGAGACTGTGGAGCCCTGGTGGCAGCTTATATGGGGAGGACAGGCATATGGTAATTACTAAAACAAGAGTTAGCGGACTGGGTGTCAAACACATGGCACTGATGGTTTACATGCTGGTTTCCATTACATTCTCTCCATTCCAGTCCTTATTCTCCCCTCACTGGCCTCCTGTGGTCTGGAGGAAACCTGGATACAATCTGAGAGTTCTTTGTTTTTTCCTTCCATTGACAATTAATGAAGTCATCGTGTTAGATTTACATTTCCTCCTTTATATTTATATATATAGGTTAAAAGTTATAATATGTAGATGATCTCTTGCTCTGCTGTAATGTCTTCAACAATTTCATTATCTATAATGTACGAATACACGTTGCCTGTGACATTGTTGTACAACGATTGTATCCTGTTGATATCATTTGATATGTGGACTCGAAATCCTTCTACTTTTTAACTCCGTACAATTTGACACTTGAAATAAAACAATGCCTGTTGAAAACGTCAGGCCCCCCTGTGTCAAATCAATTTGCTATTTTCTGGTGGAATTTCATGCGTCTCATCTCACCTTTACGGCCATTCAGAGTGAGTTTATTACATTCCCTTTTTATGAAACATTGTAAACTGGTTTCATTATCGCTGAAAATGTTGAGGTAACCATTAAGACAATCAACCCACAGTATTTAACGACTTATAACTGTGTCAGAGTCGGATATGAAGAATAATCGGCTTTAATATCAAACCAATACCTCATATTAAAGATCAGAATCAAAGCTTGTTAGTTCTACTGTTTGAAAACCATTCTCCTATATCCACTAGTGCTCTTGCACGCACATGTGAACTAATTAATAACGCTAACCGTGTTGGCTCTGGCAGCCAGAAATGAAATCGTCTGCACCTACACTGGATTCTTTTAACACACTCTTCCTCTTCTATGAATCCGTTGCTCATTCCTCCAGGACCATCGAGGCATGTCTTGGTTTGGAGAGAGTGGACGGTGTAGGATTCCCCTGTTTTGTAGGCCTATCCTGTAAGAGTGCTGCTGGAGGTCACCCAAAGCCTGGTCCGTGTAACAATAACAGCGGCTCTGACACGGGGAACGGCATCTGTGTTCCATCGTCAAACGAACACAATAAAGGCTTGAGTTACATGGAGGGAAGAAAATGCTTGTAAGCCTGGTCAGGAAGCGTGAATGAACGAGGCCCACTTCAAGCTGGGCCTTTCATTGATGAATTCTGAAATGGGATATTCTCCTCTTCAGTGACTTGTGTCGGGAGAAAGTAAGCCGTGATCTCTGACGACACAGTCACATCGCATGATCGCCAATATAATGTATCTGTGTAGTACGAGAACCCGCAGCGGCACGACTCTCAACGCAACGTTCCCTATGACCTGGCATCTTACGTCGAAGCACAGGTGTGCCGTGGTCTACGTAATTAGGTTGAGTAAAGGACACGTTGAGCTCTAAGGGAACCGATGCTTTCAATAATTAGTCTCAAATACATTCCCAACAGTCTAAATTGTTATGTTTGGTGGTCTATTACACTGTGCACATAATGACCCTGATGGTCACAGGCCTAATTAGTTTACAATTTAGACTGGGCATGTGCATTCCACATTGATAAAATGCATTTCCAAAGCGCTAAGAAAGTGTGTGTGTGAGTTTATAAATAATTTACTGCATCAAATAAAGAAAAACAGGAGTAGGCTAATTTGTTTATCTGTAGATGTTTCATATTTTGTATGCATTGCTAATACAATGTGTACGGCTATCCGTATGAAAAGAACAGACACATTCATTGACGAAGACACAAATACATAAATCTTGGTACATCATGGGCACCAGTGCAGCAGGATGGCTCTGGAGGTTGAGGAAGGGTCAGGGGGTAAAGGCTATACACCCAGCATCCTCGGTGGTAGAATACACAGCCATCTTGGATCTACGAGGAGAAGCGAAATTAATGCGGTGAGTTTTTTCTCTGTTTTTTCCTTAAAAAATGCCCTTGCCGTTCCACCGGAGACACGTTGCATGTCCAGCCGGTTCTTCTTCGCCACCCAGACGTGCCGGTTTAACGGAGATGTGGCCCCCGTGCGCGGTGTAACCCGAACGGCTGTGCGGGCGCTTTGGCTTTTTGTCTGGGGCTGTGCGAATTGAGAGACACCCAGGCACAGAACAGGCCCGACGTGAACAGCAGCCCTCCCCCTTTTCTGTAGTCAAACAGTTAAACCCGGAGGTTTGAAAACCGACCGATGCCTTCTAGTTGGTAGCCAGACTGTACTAGCTGATTTAGTCTGTTCTTATGGAGACTGTTTTGATGCAGGTAACGTGTGAAGTATCCAGAAGTGTTTACTAAATACGCTATAATCTAACTAAAATTGGTGAATTACAACTAGCGTATTTGGGTTAGCTTGCTGTTGTAGCCAGCTAGCCTGTCCAGGTAGGCTGGTTAGTTAACTAGCCAGGTAATGTTATATATTCCCACTGATCCGTTTGACAATCGCAAGTTATTAACACGTATAATAATTGTGTTTTAGTTTAACTGTGTTTACTAAGGCAAGTGGACATACTGAGAGGATGCTTCGTTGGCTGGCTAGCTGTAGCTACTGAGCTAATTATGCTAGGGGCTAGTTAGCTAACGTGACTTCAGTTAGTGTGTAGTTGTTTATATGTTATTGTTGTTTATGTGTTATTGTTGTTTATGTGTTAGTGTTATGCTTCACTAGCTTACTGACTGCTCCTCCATATTACGGACGAATTTATTCAGCTATTATTAGTTAAATAGACAGCTACTAGCGGTTTGTTGGCACTGGGTAAGCATCAGTTTGTGGAGCTAAATGGCTAACTTTTGTGGCAGTATCATAACGATATAACCAGACTGCGTTACTGTACTTGTATTCTCATCGTGATTGATAATGTACTAGTAGTACTGTACTCTCATATCGCGGTAGATACTGTGCTACTGTACTAGTAGTACTGTACTCTCATATCGCGGTAGATACTGTGCTACTGTACTAGTAGTACTGTACTCTCATATCGCGGTAGATACTGTGCTACTGTACTAGTAGTACTGTACTCTCATATCGCGGTAGATACTGTGCTACTGTACTAGTAGTAGCCTACTGTACTTTCATATCGTGATAGGTACTCTAACGGTTCTAGTCAACGCAGGCTTATTTAATTGTATCAGTGAATTTAGATGCTTTAGTGACCTTTGATATTAACTCGTTTAGCAAGACAACACTAACATTAATACATGACAGAAAGTTTGTTTCTTATCGCCATTAAATGTTCATTGTGTCGTCTTCTAATATCGCGATCTAAAGCAGGATTATCACACACTGCGCGTTGTGGTTGCCATGAAGATCTGTTATTTTCTTAGTCTTTTCACATGTGCATCCTGGCTTTGTACATGATGTGGAACAAGCTGAAATACTCATCCATTTACAACTTGCACAGAACACCTGCACATTTTCATCCATGTCAATTGCACATTCGTACAATTTGTTCCATATCTTTTTGCACTGTCCAATTACAATACAGTTGAATCTTATGAAATAAGATATTATAAAATATTTATTACAACATTGCTTTTATGTTTTTCTAATTGACATCTTTTAATATTCAAGGTCTGCTTGTAGTCTTTTGATGAATGCAGTTAACACAAATCTTTAGGATTGTCCTGTGACTACTGGGTGTTTTTCATGCATAACGATTTGGGTTATTTAATCCAGACTGAATATATTTGGCAGCAGTCATAATCGTTGTTGAGTGGGAGAGTTGGTGTAGCTCAGGGGTATGTATGATGTCCTGGGTTCAATACCCAGCTTCTCCGTAGGTTGCCATTGCAAATGAGAATGTTTAAAACTATTGGTGTTTGATGGGGAACTGATTTATTCATGCATTCAGATTTAGGATGTTCTGCCTTAATACTGCATTCTGACTCTTGTTCCTATTTAGTTATTTGTTTGTATTTGTTGCTCAAATCAGGCATTTCTAAAGTAGGTTTCTGTATCCAATGATC
The DNA here is from genome assembly GCA_029465975.1 of Dallia pectoralis. Taxonomy (NCBI): domain Eukaryota; kingdom Metazoa; phylum Chordata; class Actinopteri; order Esociformes; family Umbridae; genus Dallia; species Dallia pectoralis. The sequence goes on from CM055734.1 coordinate 4,119,370, forward strand.
TTATCCTAATCTCTCCTTAATCCACAACATTTGTTGTGACCTATCGCTGGTAATGGCTTTAAAGTCCCCAATGTTTCTCATTAGTTCAGTCCTGGTCCCGGATTTGGAGTCCACGCACACTCAAGTGCACCTCATTCGTGTGGGTGAGATGCAGAGAAGTTTCAACAAAGCTTTGTGTCTGTCTCTCACTTTATCTTCTCCCTCTCTTTCTGCCTGTCTCTCTCTCTCTCATTCAAAGTGTCTGTGTGTGGGTGTGTGTGTCTGTTTGTTTCTGCGTCTCTTTTTTTGAGTGTGTCTCTCCCTTGGCGTGTGTCTGTTGGGCACACAGTAGCCACCAATCAGCAGGTGTGTGATTGGTTCAGTGCGCTTGTTAAAGGATGAGGTCACACAGTTTGCGCGAAACCCCTTTGATAAAAACAGTATTTGAGCCTAAACAGGACGCAGCATAAGCACTGTTTCGCTGTGTGCAATGGCTAATTGGTAAAACCGTGATTTGTCGGTAACCTGAACATCAGACCTTTTCAATCGTTTAAATATTCAAAGAGGGAACATGATAGCCATACAACTACAACTTAATTTTGTGGTTTTATTTTCTCTTTTGTGAGTGCCGACCTGCTGCGTTCATATCTCCATAACTGCTCCATTTTTACTTCTATGGAGTGATGGTAGATCTACACTAGCCTCAAAAGCAGGGATGCACAAAGACGCCCCCCTACCTTTTCCCAACCGTTGCATCCCAGCTTCCCATTTCATGGCTAAATTGCGTCTCAGATCGCATTAGTGGTGCCGCATAGCAAGGCTACTGCACAAATGGAGTACAAGAATGGACCCCGTGTTTGGTGGTCTGGTTCTGTGGAGGCCACAGCTTTGGACCAGTGATTCCACAGCTTTGGGAGCATTATGGACAGAAGGTGCCCAAACTAACCTGGTTAATCTCGGGAAGTGTCATTTTTGTGAAATCTTCCGGTTTCCCTCGTGCAGTTGGCCATTGTGCGTTTAATTTTGGTTGTGGAACAAAGCAGTGCCCCCCCATCTCTAAAGGTCTCTGTAATATTTGTGCCAAGCCTCGCTGATTGCACAACTCTTGCCTGTCCACCCCTGTTATGTGGTCTTTTCTGTCTGTTCATTCGCTGCTTCAGGAGGAACACACTTTTGATGTTGTCACATGGTGTTAACAAACAGCTGTTTCTCTGCTGTGCTGAGCTGTGGCACTTTCCTGACCCAATTTCATAAATGTGCTCAACAGAACAGAAACAACAAACGTCTGGTGTGTTTTATCTCGCCTAGGTCAGCAGATCTTTCTGTTTTGCTTCACTGAATTTCTTTGGAAACGGGTTCCCGGACTGTGTCTTTAGAGTGTGTTAGTTGGACATTAGTGATCACTCTCTTTCTATCTCTGTTTGTTTGTCTTGGTTTTCTTTGTCTCTCCCTGACTTTCTCTCTCTCTCTCTCCATTACTCACACCATCACTGTCACCCTGCAGTCACACAACAGGGTAACACAGGGTGTGACCTCCTACGCAGTACAATCCTGCTTATTCACTGTCACCGACATGACATTGTGTGACCTTCTTTGGGACTGGTCGGCTCTTTGGTGCAGTTGCCTGACATTAATGGCGTTTGGTTATTCCGATTTCCAGCGTGAGTGACGATATCGTCGAAAAAGCTACAGGTGACCTGACCTTGCCTCAACTCCATAGTATGTACTCACTCAAAGGATTTTGCAAATGTGGAAAAACAGAAACCAGTTCTGTGCGAGGGCCCATTTCAAAAGCGTTGTCCTTACTGCTCTTTCTTTCCCGTGACATGCTCCTTAGTCCGTTGCCATAATATTACAGGCAATTCTGTTGTATATTTGTAGAGCAGTATTTCCGTACCCACTGAGGCAGGGATCTTTCTGTGTCTAATGCAGCTTACAGCACAGATGGCCGGTGTTCCATACTTCCGTGGGCACATATGCCACCCTCCAACGGGGTCATTTTTCCTCCGACGTGTTCAGTTTCCCTTGTCTTGGTGATTTCTGTGGCCGGCACTCAAAATGTGACTCGATAACTTGGTTGTTTCTTTTATCTCTCTTAAACATCAGCCCGTAGGTGTAACTGTAGGGGGAAGGAGACGTTTTTCAAGACTGAATTTAAACAATAACACAACTTGTCTCCTCCTCTTCGGCTTGTTTTACAGAAATAGATCGGAGTAGGATTAAGTATATGCTAGCATTGTGAGGAAATAACAGGCCAGTGGATGGAGTGTGAGGCTCTGGGTAATGTTCTCATGAGTAACCCCGTGTCTGGGCATTCATGTGGATGTCAATTTGACTCGTGCCACCTACCTAAACGGATTTGCAGACCAGGTGCACCCCTTGGCAATAGTTTTCCTTGATGCCTGTGGCCTTTTTCAGCTGGATAATGCATCATGCCTCATTGTTCTGGGCTGGTTTGAGGAACATGATGAAGAGTTTATGTTCCTGATTTAAGAGTGTTGATCCAGCGTACAAGTTCCCCCAATCTTAATCTGATTGAGCATCTGTGGGATGTGCTGGACTAACACAGTCTGATCCACCGCGGTTCCACCACAACTTACAGAACTTGAAGTTTCTACTGCTAATCTCTTGGTGCCAGATACCACAGAACACATTCAGGGTTCTTGTAGAGTCCATGCCTCAGTGAGTCGGCACGCAGAGCCTTTGTTTACATATTGAAGTTATGTTTGAGATGTTACAATGTAAATGCGACAGCTTCGTGTTTGCGGTTAGTATTGGTATTGTAAAGCAGCCACCGAATACTTCCCCAGTTGACCAATGTCAAGGTACAAACAAGCACAAACGGGGGTCTGTCAGGGATGCCTTGTTATGTCACACTCTAGGCATGCCGTTTTGCAGCACAGGGGCAATTGGTCAGTTGCATGGGCAATGCGTTCTCAATGTGTCCTGTAACTAGCAGTGTAATGGGAAGCCGAAAGGCTGGTCAACATGTAATTCTACGATGGAGCATCGCCGTTGTAATTCTTTGGATTGATATCTGGAATTTGGATCTTCAGAGAGCAATAAATGCACTAAAGCAAGCTCTCTCTCCCTGCCAGAAAGGAATACAATTATTTCTGCAGTTGGCATGGAGGGCCTCACCATACACCTACTGTTTTTCCAAACGGTGATAAAAGGGCAATAAATAGACGGGAATGTTATGTGCCAGATGCCAAGAAAAAACATCCTGTTAGAATCTCCCATAAGTGTTCTGTCTCAGGGACATGTACGCTAACCTCCCATCGGAATTGCCTGCCAATTTTCATAGCACAGACGGATCTATAGTTTTCTGATCAAAATTGGCAGGTCGTTCTGACAGTGAGTTTCTTTTCCCCTCAGTGAGTTGGCTTTGAGTAGGTTGTGTCCACTCCCTCTGACTTAATACATAATCAGTGAATGCCTTGGGTGTCTACCTTGTTGTATTTCCTGCTAGCTGAATGGTAGAGCGTCTTTCTGCCTGGACCAAATTCGTTTAGTTGTGGTGTCTAGCGTGTGGTGCGTGGGTCGACTAGAAAACTAAAGACGGTAGATTCAAGAAACTGGTAAACACTTTGGACAACCGTTACAGGATGCAAACGTGACAACATTTTACCAGAGTTCCCCTGCCTGTCTCATAAGTGCTGAATTAGTAAATGATGTGTGGTCAAGCCACACTGTATTCTAGTTTAACAATTCATTACATCAACGTCAATTTCAATTTTAAAATCTGCGTGTCCCCTAACAGCGTTTTTCTGAATAAAAACCTTTTGAGATGACAGTTACTGACCGGAATATGTTGAATATTGGCCTAGTTTAGCAAAATATAAAATATAAAGGCGTTTTCAGTAATATGTGGCAGTGTACAGAGTGGATCTTGTTTAAAAAAAAAAGATATTTATAAGAATTATTTAAAAAAAAAAATCTGTTAAATTATATTCAGGGAAATCCACAATAACAATACAATAAAACATAGTTTTATAAGTAAATAAATGCATGGTGTTTCCAAAGTAAATTGATCTCACTTATTATTCCCAAAATAATTGTGGTGCTTTTCAAATTTTTAGATTATTCTTAGCCTGTTGAATGTTGTTTTTGTGGCCAACAACAATTTAATTTTAAATGTGGACGTGTGTGTATTAGGTTCAATGTCTTGCCCCACTTTTGGCCACGTTTTTAGGCATTGCCGCTTTGATTGGAGCCAGGTATGTAGTCAGTCAGATGAAAGGAAGAATTAAGTGTGAGATGTAGTCAGAAGCCCTGAGAAGATAAGAGGGTTCTTCCAGGAGGTCCTGAGCTGCTGTGAGAAGGCTCTAAAAAGTGAGAGAGAACACAATCCCTGCAGAGGTCAAAGGTGAAGACCAGGCCTGGAGAGGATGCCTTCTGCCCCAAATGGACTCCCAGTTCTCCCTCTGTTACCGAGACAACGTCAACCTCTTACATAAAGATGAATTTTTACGAGAACAACATGTATATCTAATGACATTTCCAGTGCTAAATGAGAGTACAAAACGTATAGGACGCTCCAAGATGTTTTAGTCTGTTTATGCCAGTGCCATTTTGCTTCTATATGTCATTATCTCTGTATTTATATGTAAATGTTTTGTGTCTAAACTGACATGCATTGTGTAACATATAACTGCATCCCCCTGCGTGGCCATCTGGCCCCACCCCTCCACCCACAGTGGACAACAAGCTCGTAATCTAATTTGTTCATTTGCATTTCCTTGAGGCGACTCTACTTTAAATGGCTGTATATCCTGGCAGCTTAGGGTTGTGGGTTGTTCCCAGGGTGGTATTACGCTGATACGCTGGCACTAGGTCAACAGGGGTCCTGCTGGGCATGGTTTTAAACTAGATGTCATGCCAGGCTGAGCGGTTTGCCGGCTGGTAATAGACAGGCAACAAGGAAGGGTTGAATTGCAGCCTGGCTTGTAGCTTCATGGGTTCTCTTGCCATTCCAGTATAGAACTCCAATAAATTATTTATCTGTGGTTAGGGGTGGGCGATATGGGAAAAATATCATATCACGATTTTTTCAGGAAAAATCACGATTCACGATTTTATCACGATTCTTTTTCATGTTGCTTTTTAAGACTATTTTGCAAATTACTGAGCTGCACTACAAGCAAATTATATCTCCATTTAAAAAATATAGCGATACAAGGTAACAAAACATAAAAGGGAAAAAAATGTTAAAGTAGCATATTTTAATGAACAGATTGCGTAAACAAAATAGCTATTACAACCCCCAAGCAGGGGTCACTAATTATTATTAATTTTTTTAAATGCTTCCACAAAAAGCAGTATGAACGCAGTATAGGCCACCTATTATTAATGCAATATTATTTACTATTTCATAGTTTTACTGTGAAACAATGTATTTCTTTTCTTTTTTACAAAATTTTACATTCAAGATGGCACGTGTATTTTGTTATTTAATGGAGACACACACACACACACAATCATTGACAACGCTTCAGCCAAGTTGGGATAGCAGATAGCATGGGGGGTGGCTTGGTTTGTTTTTATTGGGTTGTGAATAATGACGAGGGAAATAAAGTGCAATTGTGCAAAGAAGCACCCATTCTCATCCGCAGCTTCACCATCCATTCACTGTGTAACCTGCCATCCATCTACAGCATCAGATGATCTACTGTGTTATCATCCTGAATTAAATGAATTAGGATGAATTATGAATTATCAAGTAAAACATTTTACTAAAAAGTAAAACATTTTACTAAAATAGTATGTAGCCTATTTATTGTCTTATGTAACCATACAATACAAAATTAAAACCATGATTTTAAAATGCACAGGCTATGATATTTAAATTTCTAAAGATCGAATAAATGAAAATCCATCAAACTATGTCCTATTTTGATGTAATAAATGCTAAAACATTTTAGATCACAAGCGACGCGCAATCAAATGATTTGCGCATGATTGGCCGTATATATTGCAACACAGACTGTTGAAATAAAAACATTAGGCTACAGTGTATAATTCGATCATTTACATTTGTAAAATGTATTATAGTAATTACAGCCCAGTAACTAAGGCACTATAGACAATGAAACACGTATTTTACAACACAGTTTGTATATTGGTCACGGTCGGGTATATTCTGCTGTTACCCGGTAGATACATTAATCAATTTCGTTTTATATTTTCGTTCTGTTTATTTAGTAAAACATATATTTCTTTATAAACGTAGGCCTACCTCTTTTTTCTAGTTCATTCAAATTCAACCAAGCCAATCAATCTATTATCTATGTATATCTCGCAGCTTTTGTCTGCCTGAGCAGGACACGCATACTAACCGGTTGCACTGCGCACAGTGTTCATTAGTGATGTTATGAGTGCACATGAGACCGCAGCAAATTAATCGGTTACATATATCCAGTTTCATATAGATCGGACCAAAACGCGTCAAGTTTCATGTAGACCAGACCAAAACGCATCCAGTTTTATATAGACCAGACCAAAACGGATCCAGTTTCATATAGACCAGACCAAAACGGTGTCCAATATAGATCGGACCAAAACGAGATCAGACCAAAACGCGTCCAGTTTCTGAAAACGGGACAAGGTAAAATGCACGTATTTAGGAAAAGTCATGGAAGAACGAGGCTGTAGCTTTTCAACATTATATATTTATTTTAATTACTAACTGCAACGCCCGCGGGCATGGGCTGTTGGCACTTCTAGTGTTAACACGCTGACATATAGCGCACCGCGCATTGCATGTTGATACGTAGCTGAAAAAACGCCATAGATCTGCATCTAATTGAACGTGCACTGGAGCGCGATTCTACGATATTTCCGAAAAAGTGAATCGTGGAGACATTTTAATAGTCCACGATTAAATATCGTCATATCGCACACCCCTATCTGTGGTATTGAAATTGTTGATTATTGTATTTTCTTAATGTGTATATGGAATAGTGTTGTGTGTTTCCGGAGTTGGAAATATTGCCTGGGCACCTTTTTGCGCTGTTTTGTGTATGGACAGGTTTTACATTTGCCAAATTTATGGTTAACCAAGCTGTACGAAACATGGATCACTACTCATATTGGACAAAAAATGTGTGCGTCCTGTGTTGATATGCAAAACCTGTGTTGTCACTTCCTAGGACTAAGTTGCCTCTCACAGCTGGGTGTTCAAAACGATAAATACGCCTGACCAATTGCAGCGCAGGTCAGGTCACTTTGTACTTCCTACTCAGGGTCACTCAGCAAACCAGTACTTCGAGTAAAACTCTGCCCTGACTCTTATTGGCCAGGCCTTTGCCAGGAGGACTGGCTCATGGCCAGTTCCAGACTATGATTGGCTGCCATTTGGCCTTCTTGCCGTTAGTCACGCAATGTTGGCCTGAAAACCCTTTCCCCTTTTCTTCCCCCCTCTGCAGGTGACAAACAGCATGTTTAGTGCTACGAGAAAGAAGTTTGTAGAGGGGGTCGAAAGTGACTACCCAGATGAGAGCGTGTACTACCAGCCGTCAATGTTCCAACATCGATCAGACAAAGAAGTAAGTGATGCCCGCACGTAATACGACCTTTGACTCCATCCCAGACCGTCCTGCTGTCAGGTGGCTGATTGGTCCTTTGTCACACGAGGATGCGAACAGACACATTTAGATGTGAACTGAGCTGAACGTGACACAACGCATCTGCAGTTCTACTGAAATATTGTCACTTTTACTCTGGTGATCTGTTACTTTCATTGGACGGGCAGGTGTCTTCCAAGCTTTACGTTTTAGCCTCTCTGTTGTAATCAAGGAATTTCAAAAACGTGTATTGTTGTATCAAATTTGTCTTGTGTTGTTTTTAAAAATACGCTCAGTCTTGTCTATAACCAAGGTTCACTTGATGAAGGGAAAATGCCACAATACATGGGAGTCACAGACTGTGGTGATACAGCTGCTGTGTTTCTGATGCATCCTGCATTAACTGGGCAGAACTCGGGCTGTTTTTTAAATGATAAAAAGGCTAATTGCGGTAATAACAGGAGCTAGCTAATGAAAGGAACGAGGCTAACAGAACTAATGTAGCGTCCATAAAATGTTTAAGTGTCGTTTACAACGAAGACACAGCCTTTCACAATGAATGTCTCTCTAGTTAAGGGCCTTCGGTCTCCTTGGTAAGAGCCTTAATCTGGCACACCTGTGGTCCCGTTCAAGGCTACACATCAGGTGCTGTATTATTGACTGTGTCCCGTCTCCAAGGCTACGTTCCCCAGTCTGTGAAAAAATACTGAACGTGGGAGATATAGATTGCTTATCTCCTCTGTCCATAGAGCGCGACCGCCGTCCTTGGAACTGACACAGTGATGCCTTTTCAATGTGGCAAAGGACAGATGATATTGAATTGTGATAAAATATTATACCCTTTCCCAACACGCAGCTTTCTGATAAATGTTAATGAAATGATCTATTGAACATCAACGGGCCGTTCTATTGAATGAGCCCCTTCTGAACCGTAATGCCATTTTAATCCAACATACTGCATACTGCACACAGACCATATTGGTTGAGCAGTGCCTATCATGAGCCACAGGTATCGGCCATCAGGATATTGACGATGTCACCGGAGACATTTGGATTTAATTTAGTCCTCCTAGTGCATTTGCCAAGACACCTGACCCTTTAATATGCCGGTCTCCGCGGTACAGCCAGATGAGTACCGGTCTTTCCCCAGAGCACAGAGCCTGCCGAGGTTCCTCCCTGTCCTTGACGAGGATTTCTATTTTGTGTCTGTATCGAAGCGTTCTGTGACAACTGCTGTTGTAAAAAAAGGGCTTTTGTTAAATGGATTTGTTTTGAGAGCAAGTGTTGGGTCTTTCTCAGCCCATAGCATCTATGTGGCAGAAAGTGCACCATTCAAGGTGAAAACTAACCAGACTAATCGCAGCCTCAAAGTGCTTAGCTAAGCACCAACCCTTTCCTCAGGGCTGGAAATTCTTGAGGTAACGAGCCGTGCTCGTGGAATGTGACACCAGCAATCCTTGTATGCTTTGAGTCGGACAGGATTCTGGAGTTGTTTAAGCCCTTGTTTATCTTGGGATGGATGAAACTCATCGATCTGATTTGGGAATGCCCGTTGGGCAGTAATCTGTTGTGCCATATTTGTGTCATGGATTAGACTCCTTCACAAAATAAAGGTTTGGTATGAAAAACATAGTTGTGTTTTCATGAATTGTGTAATTTTCCGTGACATGTTGGTTGATTATTTCCAACACTTGTTTGTGTTGTACTTCACCTCATCTACTTATAAAAAAGATAAATAAATTGGTTTATGCAAGTGTAAATGATTTGATTCAATAGAACGATCCTCCTGTATCTCTGTGTTCCCTACAGGGTCAATTGAACCCCGACTAACATGCCTCTACTGCTTTCTGTCTTCCAGATGTTGACGTCTCCATCTCCGTTGTCGCAGCTCGGCGCCAGTTTATACGGCCCACAAAGTAAGAGTGTTTCCCTACAGCTGGAACGCCATTTAGCTGCCCATGTCATCGTCCGTCTACATTCACCCCACTGCCAATTACCTAGGCATATTGGCAAATGATTACGGACATGTCAAATGTTTTTCGGAATTGGTAATTGAGATATTTATTTTCTCATCCGGACAATCTTATGTTGGGTTCTTGATGAAATATCAGAACTGGATGCAGCTCATGGAGAATTGTATATCTGTTCTATTAGTTGAAATATAATTTTACAAATGATTGTCAAACTTCCAGCAATAAGACTGTGAGGTGCCATTTGAACGATACCGTGAACCTTTGAATGACATGCACACGCACACGCACACACACACCATTGAGGCAGCCCGTCCTCAGGGTCGACGTGTGAGGGATGATATGGCTGGTGTGTGTGGGCTGTTGCCATAGATACCTCAGAGAATGGCGTCACCACTCTGCCTCCTCAGAAAGCACAACCGACCGCTGCTGCGGCTTAAATGGATCCCTTAGATAAAAGTAGTGCACTTCATTGGGGTCCAAGTCTACATGGCTCCAGTCAGCAGTAGAGCACTTGAAAGGGAAAGGTGTGCTAACTGGGATGTAACACACGTTTTTGTTTGTCTGTTGGATAGGCTCATATGGTAATGCTCTAATATTGCTCTAATATTGCTCTAATAAGGCTCTATGGCATAGTGATGAGGTCAATGGAACCCGCCCGAAACGGTGGATACGCCAAGGTAGAACGACAGGAGGAGAGCCTGTGTTCCATTGACCATCTCCTGGCCTGAGTGTTTCCATCTGTCATGAACGCCTGTGACAACAGACATGTAGTGTTGGACATAACAGGCAGGGTTGTAACTAGGGATGCACCGAATATTCGGCCACCGTTTTCGGCCGAAATACTTTTATCACCGAAACAATACGGCCGAAATATGTTGTGATCTATTCGGATCCTCTGCACTTCATCGCGACTGTACTTGATCCGCGTTATAAAGACCATTACTTGGATGCAGAAATAAAGCAGCGCGCACGAGAAATGATCCAGGCGGCTATGGATGCGGAGAACCCGCGTGGAGACGGAGCAATAGCGCACCGAGCAGTAGGGCACGGAGCAGTAGCGCACGGAGCAGCAGCGCACGGAGATCAGAGCGCAGAAAAAAAGACTTGTCTCTGCACTAGATGAGGGGCATGTACCCTCGTTGTCTGATATGTTCAGTGATATCCTGCAAGAAAGTGCCTCACATGGGCGTAGGTTTAGGGGGGACGCTGGGGACATGTCCCCAACAACATTTTAACATGACTAAATTGTCCCCACCAATATTTTAGCAAACTCCGTTATGAGTTTGTGAAGCGATTTGGGTCAATTCCGACCGCAGAGCCAGGGGGACGGTACTAGAAACGCCGTAATTTGATTGGCTAAAAAACCTAGGGGAGGGGAGTTATCTGACACGCTATAAGTACACAGGAGAGTGACTGAAGACAACGGTAAAGTTACCAGTGCTTTCTGTTAATACATACCCCATAAGTTAGAATCTTGCAGTCACAATAAACAGTGGAAATGTTTCCTGTGTATATTTTGCTTATGTAATGTGGCCTATTTGGGATATCCCATTAGTAGGGGCGGAGTAGTGGCACCACCAGGGTCCCTACAATATATTGAATCTGACAAACAGCATTACCATCTAAAAGCAACAGGCTATTGTCTCAACTAAACGCAAAAATAATCACATTATTCTCAGTAAAAGTTCACTTGCCGGATGGGGGGGGAGAGATGTCCCCACCGAAGCTGAGACCAAACCTACGCCCTTGGTGCCTCATATCCATAAATGCAATGGTACTAATAATTGGCATAATTTATTTCGGTGTTTCGGTTTTCGGTCTTGGTTTCCTCTTTTTCGGTTTTCGGTTTCGGCCAAGAATTTTCATTTCGGTGCATCCCTAGTTGTAACCTGGAGTATCTCGTCTGGTCCAACCACACAGGGACTCCACCATGTTAGCACTCACCATTGCTCTCGTCTGTACCTCTCTTTAATGTCGGCCGTCTTCCTCTTCCTGTGTGTGTGCAGGTGCACTAGGGTTCCCTATGAGGAGTATAAACAACAACAACAACACTCCTCAGTTGAGTCGTAGTTTACCACAGGGCAGTCAGCTGCCGAGCCACGCCCCCCCCACCACCGGAGTCCCCCCCACCATGCATACCCCTCCGTCGCCAAGCAGGTATGGCCAGGTTGCCCGGCACGCACCCGGTGATATCCGGTTACACCTGATGCTGTTTTTTGGTGCTTTATGTGCCACACTGTTTGGCAGATGAATGCACTCCTGAGTAGTCCCAGTAAAACCCAGACTAATAAGAATGTGGTTTTTAATAGATACTCTCATCCCTGATTTAGGAATGACATTTTTCTCTTTTTTTTGTTTTCTGCGTATTTATATCTAATCGTGATCACGTCGAGGTCCAGAGTATTTTTAACCTCTGCCCTCTCTCTGTTCTCCGGATCCCGTGGTTCCTCTACAGGGGCATCCTACCTATGAACACGCGGAACCTGATGAACCATTCTTCGCAGCAGGTCGGAGGTCAGGGGAGTATGGGGGTCAGAACCAACAGTATGGGCAGCTCGGGTCTGGGAAGCCCTAACCGAGCCTCACCCAGTATCATCTGTATGCCCAAACAGCAGCAGTCTCGACAACCCTTCACGATAAACAGGTGACATAACTGAGGAACAGATCTTTAATGCCAACTATTTGGGGTACCTTGATTAAGATACATTAACTGTAGTCCCCCCTGAATGAAGGTGTCTGCTAAATCACTGAAATACCAATTGGAATGTATTTCCATTAAAGGGGAGGTGTTTTGTAGTACGTTTTATGTTCTAACGGGCACAGGGTCTCCAGGAACTGGCTGTGAGTTAAAACCTACAGGAGGGTAGATCTCCAGGAACAGGGTTGGAGTTAAAACCTACAGGCGGGTAGATCTCCAGGAACAGGGTGTGAGTTAACCTACAGGAGGGTAGATCTCCAGGAACAGGGTGTGAGTTAACCTACAGGAGGGTAGATCTCCAGGAACAGGGTGTGAGTTAAACCTCCAGGAACAGGAGGGTAGATCTCCAGGAACAGGGTGTGAGTTAACCTACAGGAGGGTAGATCTCCAGGAACAGGGTGTGAGTTAACCTACAGGAGGGTAGATCTCCAGGAACAGGGTGTGAGTTAACCTACAGGAGGGTAGATCTCCAGGAACAGGGTGTGAGTTAACCTACAGGAGGGTAGATCTCCAGGAACAGGGTGTGAGTTAACCTACAGGAGGGTAGATCTCCAGGAACAGGGTGTGAGTTAACCTACAGTATGGGTAATGTGGTCAACAGACCATGGTATTACCATCCCACAAAACAGCCAGCTAGCACAAGCATGGATTGACACATAGTTTGCCAGCAAGCACAGGCAACCCATTGGATGTACACATCTAAATGATCTGGTTGATATTTCCATTTACCAATGTCTTTACTGTTATACCAGGACAGTAGATCCGGGTCTACGCTAGTAGTTGTAGTATTTTAGGTGTCTTCTGACCTGTTGTGGTCCTTCTATGTTGGTCTGTTTTCCATCGAAGCACAAATGTAAGTGTTATTACTCAATGGCCGGTGTTCCTCTGTTTGTTTCAGTATGTCAGGGTTTGGAATGAGTAGAACTCCAGCGTTTGGAATGAGCAATTCGTTATCGAGCAACATCTTCAATGGCACAGGTACAGTTTAAAAACATTAGCAGTGATACAGTTTGGGCTAGTTGAAGGTTTGCAATTGGTTAGAAACTGATAAAATGTCATTATCTGTAGATAGAACAGTAAGTCTTAGTAATTGAATCTGTGAGTGTTTTAGTAACCGTTGTGGTAACTGCTTTGATTTTAAACGTCTCTCTTTTGTCCGTTTGTGTCGTAGACGGGAGTGAAAACGTAACGGGCCTGGATCTGTCAGACTTCCCGGCGCTAGCGGACCGGAGTCGAAGGGAAGGAAGTGGGAATCCCACTCCACTTTTAAACCCACTGGCTGGGAGGGCTCCTTATGGTGGGTCTGTGTGTGTGTGTGTCTGGTGTGTGTGTGTGTGTGTCTGTGTGTGTGTGTGTGTGTCTGGTGTGTGTGTGTCTGGTGTGTGTGTGTCTGGTGTGTGTGTGTCTGGTGTGTGTGTGTCTGGTGTGTGTGTGTCTGGTGTGTGTGTGTCTGGTGTGTGTGTGTCTGGTGTGTGTGTGTCTGGTGTGTGTGTGTCTGGTGTGTGTGTGTCTGGTGTGTGTGCGCGCTGCTTGAATTTGAGCATCAACTACCAGTAAACAGGGACCGTTATCTGACAGTGTCACTCTTTATCCAATCTCGCTGGCGCTTGAACCTACCGCCATGTGCTGCTGCAGTTGGAATGGTCACCAAGCCGTCGAACGAACAGTCCCAAGACTTCTCCATCCACAACGAGGACTTCCCTGCCCTGCCTGGGCCCAACTACAAGGACCCCACGTCGAATAGCGACGACAGCAAAACGGTGAGAGTGTAACGCCACACCTTCAGAACTGGGCCACTGTTGGGAGAAAAATATAATTACAATGTTGAAAGGACTCTAGCGCCTGGGTGATGTACTGTACACATAGTGACTTTTATTTTGAAGTACTGACACTGCATTTTGGTTACTGGAGGATGATCTTTTCAGGACGTTTGAGCTAAGCATTGTTAGCGCGTTTAGTTTTTTGATTTAATAACGAGTTCATAGAAATTCGAAACTAATTATCAATATTTTATTCTTAGCTGCCATGTGCCCATACATTGAGCCACGCCCCTATACATTGAGCCACGCTCCTATACATTGAGCCACGCCCCTATACATTGAGCCACGCCCCTATACATTGAGCCACGCCCCTATACATTGAGCCACGGCCCTATACATTGAGCCACGGCCCTATACATTGAGCCACGGCCCTATACATTGAGCCACGCCCCTATACATTGAGCCACGCCCCTATACATTGAGCCACGCCCCTATACATTGAGCCACGACCCCATACATTGAGCCACGCCCCCATACATTGAGCCACTACCCCATCACTTGGGCACTCTGGAATATTTGAGAAGCTCTTAAGTGATTAGTGTCCAAATTATGTTTTTTCTTAGCTGTTATTTATAAGTGGAATCATGTAAATTGATGTCCTGTGGGTCTTCACACATTTATTCTTGAATTTTCCATAGCGTCTCCTACCTCCTTCACCCTTGATTTGTATTTTTACCAGATTGCGTTTTATTCTACAAATCTGCAACAATTAGTTAGAAACAGCAACACTGTACAGTGCCCACCCTGGACATTCAACCAAGTTGCACTGCCCTCTGGTGGACCTCTTGTCTCATTTCTGTCTCTTTAGATTTTAAACTCTTCCTGTCTCTCTCTTTCCAGAATCTAAACTCTTCAGGCAAGAGCTCCACCAGTACAGATGGCCCCAAGTTCCCTGGAGACAAGAGCTCGACGGCCCAGAACAACAACCAGCAGAAAAAAGGCATTCAGGTGTTACCAGATGGTGAGTGTCTTCCCTCTGCATAACTCTGTTGTTCCTTCACTCTCAAATGTTTTTGTTTTTTTGTCAGGACCTTAAGATGCATTACAGCTGGGCTCGAGCGAACGTTCAGTTGTAGTCAAACACAGGCATGTTCCTTGTCCTTCAATGACAATGTCTTTCTGATCCTCTTCAGGGCGGGTAACGAACATTCCCGGGGGCATGGTGACGGACCAGTTTGGGATGATTGGCTTGTTAACGTTCATCAGGGCAGCGGAGACTGACCCCGGTATGGTGCACTTGGCACTGGGCAGCGACCTGACGACACTGGGACTCAACCTCAACTCACCTGAGTAAGTTTACTCAAGCCTCGTTATGGCAGATACAGGTGCCTCGTTATGCCAGGTACAGGGGCCTCGTTATGCCAGGTACAGGGGCCTCGTTATGCCAGGTACAGGGGCCTCGTTATGCCAGGTACAGGGGCCTCGTTATGCCAGGTACAGGGGCCTCGTTATGCCAGGTACAGGGGCCTCGTTATGCCAGGTACAGGGGCCTCGTTATGCCAGATACAGGGGCCTCGTTATGCCAGATACAGGGGCCTCGCTATGCCAGATACAGGGGCCTCGCTATGCCAGATACAGGGGCCTCGCTATGCCAGATACAGGGGCCTCGCTATGCCAGATACAGGGGCCTCGCTATGCCAGATACAGGGGCCTCGCTATGCCAGATACAGGGGCCTCTTTATGCCAGATACAGGGGCCTCGTTATGCCAGGGGCCTGGTCAGGTGTATTAGAAAATCTGTCTGTATGATTTCTAGAGATGCTTCCACCACCCTCCAGATTTTCTGTGTTTATGTCATTTGTTTTACCCGCAAACTGGTCCCCTGGATTTAATTAATCATCTATCATCGAGTCACAACTAATTAGGTGGGATATGTCAAATGTTTGGTGGTTACTGAAGGGGGTTGTTCTGCACAACGTGACAGCACCAGTCCTACAGTTTGTCACGTCTTTGTCTTGTTTACAGACGTCTACTGTCTGTCACCAGCCATTAAACAAACCGTCTGTTATAGCTGCTAGCTCAGTCCACACACCGTCTGACTCTGTTAGCCTTGTCAAAGCTCTCAAACCCAGTTGTTGCTGCACAAGTCGCTGTAAATAATTTTGCCGCATGTGTCTGGGAGAGATGGCGGTCTCTCTTTGTTCCATATCTGCACATCCACACCTGTCTGTGTACCTCTGAGTGTCTGTAGTTACACACATGCTGCACCAAATGTTAGTTGCCACCTGTGCCGCTTGTCACTTCCGCCGCTTTGGATCACCTGCTCGAATGGTTGGTCAGATTGGCCATCTCACCTCACTAGCCAATTGGAGACCAGTATTTAGTGTCACCTGGGACAGAGGGATGAAGAGATACTGTCAAGTTTGACCTCTCCGCTAGATGTTTGTCGGACCACTCCTTCTGGGCAAATGCATGTGATTGGGAGGCGGATCGGGAGTGTTTTGGTGACCGCTTTGGCCTGGGTGTCACAGCAGCTGATTCTGGGTCTGTCTTTGGCCTGGGTGTCACAGCAGCTGATTCTGGGTCTGTCTTTGGCCTGGGTGTCACAGCAGCTGATTCTGGGTCTGTCTTCCTATTATGAATCGACACATTCATTCAGCTTTTTTAACACACTGCTGAAAACCAGAAAGCCATGCGGGTCGACACACCTACCTGAGACCAGGAAGTCCTGTCAGGGCACGCCCCCTGAGACCAGGAAGTCCTGTCAGGGCACGCCCCCTGAGACCAGGAAGTCCTGTCAGGGCACGCCCCCCTGAGACCAGGAAGTCCTGTCAGGGCACGCCCCCCTGAGACCAGGAAGTCCTCTCAGGGCACGCTCCCCTGAGACCAGGAAGTCCTGTCGGGGCACGCCCCCCTGAGACCAGGAAGTCCTGTCAGGGCACGCCCCCCTGAGACCAGGAAGTCCTGTCGGGGCACGCCCCCCTGAGACCAGGAAGTCCTGTCGGGGCACGCCCCCCTGAGACCAGGAAGTCCTGTCGGGGCACGCCCCCCTGAGACCAGGAAGTCCTGTCGGGGCACGCCCCCCTGAGACCAGGAAGTCCTGTCGGGGCACGCCCCCCTGAGACCAGGAAGTCCTGTCGGGGCACGCCCCCCTGAGACCAGGAAGTCCTGTCGGGGCACGCCCCCCTGAGACCAGGAAGTCCTGTCGGGGCACGCCCCCCTGAGACCAGGAAGTCCTGTCGGGGCACGCCCCCCTGAGACCAGGAAGTCCTGTCGGGGCACGCCCCCCTGAGACCAGGAAGTCCTGTCGGGGCACGCCCCCCTGAGACCAGGAAGTCCTGTCGGGGCACGCCCCCCTGAGACCAGTCCTGTCGGGGCCCCTGAGACCAGGAAGTCCTGTCGGGCACCCCCTGAGACCAGTCCTGCCCCCTGAGACCAGGAAGTCCTGTCGGGGCACGCCCCCCTGAGACCAGGAAGTCCTGTCGGGGCACGCCCCCCTGAGACCAGGAAGTCCTGTCGGGGCACGCCCCCCTGAGACCAGGAAGTCCTGTCGGGGCACGCCCCCCTGAGACCAGGAAGTCCTGTCAAACAATGACCTATATCAATATGATGTATATTAAGGCTTTGTGCTCTTAATCTACGATTTCCAGAGCTTTTTGGTCATCTGTTCTACCATATTGTGATATGTCTGAATAAGGTTCTTCGTGTCTTCGATTTAAATGACCTGGGGCCTCATTTATAACCGCTGCGTACGCACAAAAGAAGACGTACGCCGCTCTCTACGCAATAGTTCGGATATATTAAAAAAAACTTGACGGGAAAATGTGCGGTCCTTCACACAAACTCTGACCCATGCGTACGCACAGAAACGGGTGAAATGAGAAATGGATGAAATAGATTAAACTGTGTGAAATATTTCCTGTCATAAAAAAAAATATATATACAAATAATAAAGACTAACTATCTATATATAGGGCAATACTTTTTATTTGCGCAAAACTGTTTCCCATTTACAATTGGATTAAAACTGACACATGTAACGTATCAAATGCAATCTAATGAATGGTTATAATAACATGCCATCACAATGCGTAATGATGCACTATGGCTGATGTGGCGCTGTTAGTAGATGTGGCAAATGGAAAGATTCAGACAGAACGCTTATTCCGGTTGTTATTCAGACAACAAGAAGCCTTGATGACAAATGAGGACGAGTGGATTATAAGGTGGTTCCGATTACCTCGGGCTGTCTTGTTGGACCTCTGCACTCTTTTGGGACCAGCGTTACAGAGGAGCACCCGGAGAAACCCCTCTGTGCCAGTCCCCACGCTTTCCAGAGAGAATTTGCTGACAGGTCAGGGATATCTCAGCCAATAGTCGTGTTATGTCTGACGTGTTCATATAGGTATAATAGGTTTGTCTCATAATTACATAAAGTTTCACTGTGGCTGAACAGGCTAACAAAAAAGCGCAATTTGCAGCAGCAATGTCCGTTTTCCCAAATATAATCAGTGCACCGAGTGAGAATAAAAATGCTTTTATATATCGAAAACATTTTAATTCAATCAATGTCCAAATAATTTGTGATGCAGACATGTTGCTCACTAATGTAGTGGCTCGTTGACATGGATCAACCCAACGTTACTTTTTGTCATGGCGTTTCAATCAATGAATATAAATGTAGGCCTTTTCTCTGACTATTTATGGGCAAATATGGGCGTGATATGAAGCAGCAAAAGCATTTAGAGTGCGCACGGTTTAATAAATCCCAATATTTTTGTCCGTACGTACATCCTGCGTTTCGTCCGTACGGCACTTCTGACGCAAATCGTACGCAAAGTTTTATACACGAGGCCCCAGGTCTTCCATACGTGAGTTCATGAAATAACACGTCTGTTCTCTGTAAAACAGAAACCTGTACCCCAAGTTTGCATCTCCGTGGGCGTCAGCTCCGTGTCGACCCCAGGACATCGGTACGTATCCTACCCAGCCATGGTGATGTGGAGGTGGGGTACGTTTTGCCCGGTCCCCCCTGTCTGGCTCCATCTAAATTCTCTCTGTCTGTTCTCTTTTAGACTTCCATGTTCCCTCTGAGTACCTAACCAACATTCACATACGGGACAAGGTATGAACTGAGACCCGCCTGGGGTGCGCTTACTGTTGGCCAACGGTTTGACCATTCTCTATTATCTGACATCAAATCACTGATGCCCTGCACTTCTGTCAAAATGTAATAATTAGTGACAGTAAGGACTCAGACCAACATAATGAGTTTTAAACTGGCATGACCATGACCGTAGTGAGTGAAGTGCAGACCAGGGTTATGGAAACCACAACCATTTGGTTGCAGGTGAAATACTCTACCAACTGAACCACACGCCACCTGTAGCCGTCAGTGTGATGCTGCTAGGTCTGTAGAGGGAGAAACTACCTGCTTTTCCCATTCTGTCACTCACACACTCTCTCCCCTCCTCTTTACACTCCTCTATCCACTCTCCCCACTCTCCCCACTCCCCCCTCTTTCCACTCTCCCCTCCCCTCTTCCACCCCCGTGCCTCTTCTTTTCTTTTAGCTTGCTGCAATAAAACTGTCTCGATATGGGGAAGATCTACTGTTTTATCTGTACTACATGAATGGAGGAGATCTCTTACAGCTGCTAGCGGCAGTAGAACTGTATGTATTTACACTCACTCACACTCACACACACTCTCACCATGCACAGACTCTCACCATGCACACACTTACACTATGCACACAAACACTAGGTTTTCATTAAGGTTCTCTAGCGTGCCACATTTACACCGTGCCACATTTACATAAATGTTTTGTTTTCCAAAGCTTCTGTATAAGAACTTAGTATTGACATTTGACTCTGTGTCCACTGGTAACTTATGACCTTTGACCTCAGATTCAACCGGGACTGGCGGTATCACAAGGAAGAGCGGGTTTGGATAACCCGGGCCCCGGGCATGGAGCCCACTCTCAAGACCAACGCCTACGAGAGGGGGACCTACTACTTCTTTGATTGTCTTAACTGGAGGAAAGTAGCTAAGGTAGGCTGGTTAAGGGGTCCATATGCAGTTATATGGTGGTCAGGGGTCCATATGAAGCTAAGGTAGGCTGGTCAAGGGGTCCATATGCAGCTATATGGTGGTCAGGGGTCCATATGTAGCTAAGGTAGGCTGGTCAAGGGGTCCATATGCAGTTATATGGTGGTCAGGGGTCCATATGTAGCTACGGTAGGCTGGTCAAGGGGTCCATATGCAGTTATATGGTGGTCAGGGGTCCATATGTAGCTAAGGTAGGCTGGTCAAGGGGTCCATATCAGGCTACGGTAGGCTGGTCAAGGGGTCCATATGTAGCTAAGGTAGGCTGGTCAAGGGGTCCATATGCAGTTATATGGAGGTCAGGCGTCCATATGCAGCTACGGTAGGCTGGTTAAGGGGTCCATATCAGGCTACGGTAGACTGGTTAAGGGGTCCATATGCAGCTAAGGTAGGCTGGTTAAGTGGTCCATATGCAGCTAAGGTAGGCTGGTTAAGGGGTCCATATGAGGCTACGGTAGGCTGGTCAGGGGTCCATATCAGGCTAAGGTAGGCTGGTTAAGGGGTCCATATCAGGCTACGGTAGGCTGGTCAGGGGTCCATATGTAGCTACGGTAGGCTGGTTAAGTGGTCCATATGCAGCTAAGGTAGGCTGGTTAAGGGGTCCATATGAGGCTACGGTAGGCTGGTCAGGGGTCCATATGAGGCTAAGGTAGGCTGGTTAAGGGGTCCATATGCAGCTACGGTAGGCTGGTTAAGGGGTCCATATGAGGCTACGGTAGGCTGGTCAGGCGTCCATATGAGGCTACGGTAGGCTGGTCAGGGGTCCATATGTAGCTAGATGGTGGTCAGGGGTCCATATGCAGCTAAGGTAGGCTGGTTAAGGGGTCCATATGAGGTTACGGTAGGCTGGTCAGGGGTCCATATGAGGCTAAGGTAGGCTGGTCAGGGGTCCATATGCAGCTAGATGGTGGTCGGGTCCAAATGCAGTTACGGTAGGCTGGTCAGGGGTCCATATGCAGCTAGATGGTGGGATTTTGGTCACTGAATGTCTCCGTAGGAGGGAGAAGAACGGGAGGGAAAGACAGAAATGAAATGGCCTGAAAACAGATGGGTATCCCATTTATTCTGTTGTGAGAAACTAGCACCAAAATAATATTGATGTCCAGTATGCTAACTCATTAATACGCTGACTCTCTGCTGTCAGTTAGCGATCTCTCAGGGATCAGACTCTGGAGGCTCCGCTGCTGGCCTCTAACCAGTGGACCATAGACACTTATCAATCAAATCTAATTCAATTAAATGTATTTTATAAAGACTTACAGTTGTCACAAAGTGCTGTTACAAACACCCAGCCTTTGTTGGTTTGAAAAACCATCTTAACCTCTCTGGCACTATTTAGCTTTACATTGGCCATCTGTGTGATGCCTGTTTATCTCTGTCTACGTGTCGCCAGTTTAAAGAAGGACTGCCAAAATACAATAAAGTAGGGCTGCTACCAACTGCGGATTTCATTATTGATTCATCTGTCAATTTATTATTGGTATTAATTCAATCAAAAGGCTCTCAGAATTATATGCTAGTGTTTAATTTATTCTATATAAAATTTATTTTTTAGCCTGTCTTTTTTAAATTACTTTTTTGTATAGCAGTTGTTGTGCTACGACTGTGTATTCTACATGAACGCACAATTCACTCAATTTATGGCACAATGCCAAATTAACACCACCTTCGTCTCTCATGTTTTTTTTAGAGCTTGGTCAGTTTTTGATGTTCAATCCCAAATATGTTTTTATTATTCATGTTTTTGGGGGTTTATGGACTGGGTAATGTAGACCCACTATAACCTTCTCTGAGACCTTGACTAAACTGCAAACAATCTTAGCTGGACGGCGCATATCAAGATACACGACATTGTATTTTTTCACAAGAACATAAAAACCAGTGTTGTGGAACAGTGTGAGGATATTTCAGGTGAAAGTAGTTGGGCTACATGTTTTTGGACAGTAGAGCTTCCTAATGCCTCAGACTATTTATATCACAGGGAATTGCAGCATCAGCGACAGCCCAGGGCAAACGCTTTATCATCATCCACTCCCATACAAACCTGCCTAGCTTTTCTCACCAAGGTTAATTCACTTGACGGTTGGTTTTATCCAAAGAAATTGAGTCGCACCTGGACGTTGCCGTGCCTGAATTGGGGGAGCTAATCTTGAACCCCCCTTGTTTTTTGTTAACCCCGCTTTTCCTGTCTCCCCCAGGAGTTTCATCTGGAATATGAGAAGCTAGAAGAGAGGCCTCATGTGCCGTCCACATTCAACTACAACCCAGCTCAGCAAGCGTTCTGAGAGACTGTCCCCCCCTAACACGACCACGGGAGTATCGTTGGTGTCGCCCCTGGTTTCACCATCAGGGTACGGCTCTCCCAATCCCGGTTCTAGTCCTGGTTAACCACTCAGACAGACAGCGCCAGCGTGGCTGGCTCTACAGGCATCCTGCTTTTTATTTCTCCACGACCCATCTGGCTAATTGACTTTAGGCCGAACAGGGGGAATCCCGGCAGCCATTTTGGTTCCCGAGCAAGTCCTTCCTGAAGAGCCCCTGCCCACCCCGATCTGAATGATGTGCTGCCCGAAAACAGACGCTCGTTTATCTCTTTTTAATCCATTTGTTTTATTTCCCTCCTTTATTCTTTTGGTCCTTTTCCGTTTGTTTTGTTGTTTTCAAAACATTCTTGACCGGTTGTGCGCTTCGTGTTTTTCGATCTTCGCACTGGTCATGTGGTACAATGACATCATAATTCACCATCAAAAACACCAGTTTACACATAATTGACACACACTGATAGAACAAGGTAAATGTTACAATTGCTCAGAGAAGTGTTGAAAGACAGTGACATGTGAATAATACAATCAGACCACAAACTACAGGAAAGACAGACAAGACACCAAGAGAAAATGCAATGTTCATATTGTAGCACTATTTCGTAATAAAAGAACACAAAAGATGTTTGTGGATTTATTAACATGTAAAGACCGTTAAGGCAGATCCAGAAACTCTCCCAAGCACCAGTTTTTTCTTTTTATTTTATTCCTCCATTTGTTCCTTTCTTACCTGCCACCACCTCTCATGTTCTACCATTTCTCCATACTGTCTTTCCCTGGCAGACGTTTGCCTAGCAACAATACAATAAATATCAACCAATCAGTGACTGTTATAGTGACAGAACATTCAAGTGTTCAGACTCAGAGCATCATCCCTCGTTTCAGGATGAAAAGAACAGAGGAAGGAAGAAAAGCACTGTCCAAATCTTTATTGCAGTTTTGTAATAAAAATGTACTTTAATTTTTTCCTTTTCATTTTCTTTTTTCGGGCGGGACATCACACATCAATAAAAAGATATGTATGTACGAATGTGTATATATATTATATATATATATGACATCTATTTAGGAGAAGGTTAAAGAAAAAGAAAACGAGTCTAGGATGTCGCCCGGCTTTACCTCATTTTTTACGGGGTGAGTACGGTGTGACGCAATTCTGGATGTATAATGAGACATGGATAAAACGGAATTACTGGGGACCATGCGCAACAACAACATCAACGTGTGAAATGGATTAAAACAGGACTGTACTGGAGCCGGCGGATGAAAGGACGGGGGACCGCATCTGTCTGGTGCACGTTAATCTCGACTTCCTCCCAAACGACTAACGGACAATAACCGAACCCAATCAAGCACCTGTGTGGGCCAATTAAAGACGCCCCTGTGTACCCATGTGACCATGTGGGCGGGGGATATGACTGGAGCAGTATGTGGACTGAAGCACTTCACTTTGGCTGTTTTCGACAGCATCATTTCATAGGAAAAGAAAAACCCAATAAAAAATTCTGATAATGACAACAAAACATATTGACCTTGTATTTTCTGCTCGGGTTCATTAAACAGAAGCTGCTTCTCTTCTTAGTAAAGTAGAAAGGCTTTCTCCTGTATGCTGCAGTGTTTTAGACAATCAACACATTATTCGATTGTTTTTGTCTTAGTCGATGCTACTTTTCACCAAACGAAATACGCTTGAAAAGGTGGTATTAGACCGTCCCCTTAAAGTAAAGAAAAACTGTCCCAAGATCTTCCACAAGCATAATTTGTTGTGTGTCGCCACCTTGTGGACGAAATGTACGTTTAATTCTATGTAGTGGGGCATCTTCTGAGTGAATTCATTTGTACAGCTCACAAACATCAGTGGCAAAGGCTCCTGGAAGTTCTGACATAATTGGTCATTAACCATTTTCCTTTAAATCAGTGTAGTGAACACGTTCAGGGGGGTTTTCTATTAGGGAAGAGAGGTTACACAGCGGTGCTGTTGTGTACAGCTGAGATATTACACAGTACCTGTGATGGGAAATAACCTCCTCTTAACAATATGTAAGTTGCACAGAAATACTGTAATTTAAAATTACCTGATAAAACTACATAAAACTAGGGAAGACCATTTATTGGGTTTCAGAGCGTACCACATTTCTTTCCCAGTCCTAAATCGTTTTCTAAAAGTGCAGCCAAGGCGGTCTGAAACTAAATGATTGGAATTGGCCCAGCTACAGGAAGTGATTTTACAGACGATTAACTTCAGCCAGAACCTTGTGTGTCAAGGTCTGATTTGCCGACAGCCAGAGCTGTAGTACTCGAGACCGGTCTCGGTCTCGAGACCGGTCTCGAGACCACTTTTTTAAGGTCTCGGTCTCGTCTCGGTCTCGGTTACATTTGGACTCGGTCTCGACTCGGTCTCGGACAGTAAGGACTCGTAAATTCTTCCGAGACCAGCCGAGACCAGCGTAGAAATTATCGCCCACAATTTTTTCTAGAAAAATATTTAAGTATGACATGTAGAGGCTGTATTTCCATTGGCTGTATTTCGTCCAGAGTCAGACTGTTTTTTTCTGATGTGGCTTATCCCGCCAATGGCTATCTACTTTTGAAGAAAAGCCCACCCCCAGCGTCGCTAGAGCGTGCACCCATTCACGTAAATACTTCAATCTTAAACATATGCTCGATCATGTCTGCACAATCAGCCAATATATTCGTTTTGCCTATATTCAGTACATTGAGCACAAATAAATAATTTGTCCGAAAACACACAGCGGTTAGTAATTAAAATACATACATAATGTTGAAAAGCTACAGCCGACGTCCTTCCATGACTTTTCCTAAATACGTGCATTTTACCTTGTCCCGTTTTCAGAATTGCAAAATCACAAACCGAACAATATATAAAACTACTATTTACATGTTTTTTGATACCTAAACTGCCTTTCTGTCGCCAAAATCCCACGCCGCTGGGCGTTGGTACCCTAATTGCGGTACCCAGACACCGATCACACTTCACTGAGCCTATATGGCAATGGTTGAATGGGCGATACCCAGACAAATACTACGAGAACACATATAGACAATAGTCTGATTGGCTTGGTTGAACTACAAAAAAAGAGGTACGTTTATAAAGAAATATGTTTCACTAAATAAACAGAACGAATTCCGCTAAATACATACAGCCCCATTCATGTGTCATGCGCCTATTGCACTCAATAATTAATAACGAATGAACCACAGTGTATTCATATAGCCCACAAGAGACTTCAACAAAATATTGTTTTGTATCGAAATTAAACGAATATAAACAATAATTATTAATAGGCTAACTACAAATGGGCGATAAATGAAATTACTCATGCACACAGAAGGACGTGGGACATACATAAGTCCGGGGGGCATACGGCAGAAAGAGCATAAAACTGGAACGGTTATGGTCCGATCTATATGAAACTGAACCCGTTTTGGTCCGATCTTTATTAAACTGGAAGGGTTTTGGTCTGATCTATATGAACACTGTGCGCAGTTCAACCGGGTTAGTTTGTTGCTGTCTCATGTGCACTCGTAACTATACTAATGAACACTGTGCGCAGTGCAACCGGTTCGTTTGCGTGTCCTGCTCAAGCAGACAAACAACTGAAGCTGCGTGCCTGTGGACGGATAAATAATTATAAATAGATTTGTTTATCGGCCAATCATGCGCAAATCATTTGATTGCAAGTCGCCTGTGATCTAAAATGTGTTAGCATTTACTACATCAACATAGGACATACAGTTTGATGGATTTTCATTTATTCGATTTTTGGAAATTTTAATATCATAGCCTGTGCATTTTAAAATCATGGTTTTATTTTCGTATTTTATGTTTACATAAGACAATAAATAGGCCTACATACTCTTTTAATAAAATTCATTTAATTCAGGATGACAACACAGTAGATGATCTGATGCTGTTGGTCAAGTGTTTTTTTTACATTGGTCATTGGACCAAAAACATGTCATATTATTTAGTGTTGATATGACTGGTCTCGGTCTCGGCCCCCTTTGGTATCGGTCTCGTCTCGGTCTCGGCCACCTTCGGTCTCGGTCTCGTCTCGGTCTCGGCCCCCTTCGGTCTTGGTCTCGTCTCGGTCTCGGCCCCCTTCGGTCTCGGTCTCGTCTCGGTCTCGCTTTAGGTGGTCTCGAGCACAGCTCTGCCGACAGCACTTTTGTACAAAAAACGAATGTGAGACACATAAAATGGTAGTATGGTAAAAATTACAAGACTTAAATGAAAGATGAAGCAATAAGCTCATGCCAGATCGATGGGAAACTTAAACATACTTTTCTTAAAGTTAAGAGAAAGGGACAAGTGGTTGGATGTCTATCTTATAATTGTACATATCAGCATTTGTAGTACATATTTTAGTTTGTTGCTTTTACTCTTTTTATCTCCAGATATTGTATGATTTCTGCCCTGCCCTACAGCACAACTCCCAGCAGGCTTGCAGCACATCCAATGCCTTCTTGATTCTTGTGACACTGCTTGCTCAACCAGGAAGCCAAGTGCACAATGTTTAGGCACCGGAAGGTAGACACTCTCTGGCCTACGACCTCGACCAGAATTTGGTTACTAATCTTCCCCCTTAAACTCTGGTGACGCCTCCCAAGTCCTGGGTTAATCCGTGAGCAGGACTTAAGTCTTGGTTTTGCAATAACACAGGTATTGTTAAGGCAATGACTCTGCAGCTGCATTTAGGGGCTGCCATTACAATTATCAATTCTAAATCGCTGCCTTATTAGACTTGAACAAGAGCATTAGAGAAGGCTAGGCAATTCAGACGTTTTCTCAACTAATTTGTCTTCGGACCAATCACATCCTCTCCCCTCAGTAAGATAAACATATATAAATTGTACCTACCTGTCTAAAGGTAATCAGAAAAAAATATGAGCGTGTGGATAATGGAACCTACCGCAGCTGAAACTGCATAATTAAGTCACACCTATGTGTGAGCAATCTCCCAACTATCCTTTAAATAGAACACAGACCCACGCTGTTTGAGAGGCACTTAATTCCCTTCTAATTAACTAACTAAGCGTCTTCAATCGATGCTTGCCTGGCCCTCACAGTGGCAGCTGGGAGTTTTCATATTTATTTAATGCCCAGTTAGTTTTAATATTTTATTCTCTCATCGGGGTGGTTGTCAATATGGCTGCAGCATTAGAAGCCAGCACCGACTCTGCTGCGTCTCAAACGCCACCTTAAGTATTATAGTGCAATTCTCTTGATAAATAGGGATTTGGGTGCAATTTGTGACTCCACTATGTACACAGCGGCAGGTGAGAAAAAGACCAGCCTCTCAGACTGGTGGCTAATGAAGGACAAACTTAACAGTCCACAGAAATTGGAAAATGATTTTTATTGTGTTGCAAAATGACGTTTCAGAATATAAATAACACTCTTCATCCTTGTTTATTGTGACATAAACGAATGCAGTGTAAACTAGACACGATGGCTGTCTATCCACCATTTAACTGTCCTCTTTGTTTCTTAACCACTATTCTCTGTCCCATTGCTTCTCAGTGCTAACAAGCACCCCACTATGCATGAGTCCTGTTGTTAAAACCAGACCGTACATCCAGGCACTACAACCAGACCCTACAACCAGACCCTACATCCAGGCCCTAGATCCAGACCCTACATCCAGGCCCTAGATCCAGACCCTACATCCAGGCCCTACAACCAGACCCTACATCCAGGCCCTACATCCAGACCCTACATCCAGGCACTACATCCAGACCCTACATCCAGACCCTACATCCAGGCCCTACATCCAGGCCCTACATCCAGGCACTACAACCAGACCCTACAACCAGGCACTACATCCAGACCCTACATCCAGGCACTACATCCAGGCACTACATCCAGGCCCTACAACCAGATCCCACTACATCCAGACCCTACAACCAGACCCTACAACCAGACCCTACATCCAGACCCTACATCCAGACCCTAGATCCAGACCCTACATCCAGACCCTACATCCAGGCCCTACAACCAGGCACTACATCCAGGCACTACAACCAGGCCCTACATCCAGACCCTACAACCAGGCCCTACAACCAGGCCCTACATCCAGACCCTACAACCAGGCCCTACAACCAGGCCCTACATCCAGACCCTACAACCAGACCCTACAACCAGACCCTACATCCAGGCCCTAGATCCAGACCCTACAACCAGACCCTACATCCAGACCCTACAACCAGACCCTACAACCAGACCCTACATCCAGGCCCTACAACCAGGCACTACATCCAGGCCCTACATCCAGACCCTACAACCAGGCCCTAGATCCAGACCCTACAACCAGACCCTACATCCAGGCCCTACAACCAGGCCCTACAACCAGACCCTACATCCAGACCCTACAACCAGACCCTACATCCAGGCCCTACAACCAGACCCTACAACCAGGCCCTACAACCAGACCCTAGATCCAGACCCTACAACCAGACCCTACATCCAGGCCCTACATCCAGACCCTACAACCAGAACCTACATCCAGGCCCTACAACCAGACCCTACATCCAGGCACTACATCCAGGCACTACATCCAGGCCCTAGATCCAGACCCTACAACCAGACCCTACAACCAGGCCCTACAACCAGACCCTACATCCAGACACTACATCCAGGCACTACATCCAGGCCCTAGATCCAGACCCTACAACCAGACCCTACAACCAGGCCCTACAACCAGACCCTACATCCAGACCCTACATCCAGGCACTACAACCAGGCCCTACATCCAGACCCTACATCCAGGCCCTACAACCAGGCACTACATCCAGGCCCTACATCCAGACCCTGCAACCAGGCCCTAGATCCAGACCCTACAACCAGACCCTACATCCAGGCCCTACAACCAGGCCCTACAACCAGACCCTACATCCAGGCCCTACATCCAGGCCCTACATCCAGACCCTACATCCAGGCCCTACAACCAGACCCTACATCCAGACCCTACATCCAGACCCTACAACCAGACCCTACAACCAGACCCTACATCCAGGCCCTACAACCAGGCACTACAACCAGGCACTACATCCAGGCCCTACATCCAGACCCTACATCCAGGCCCTACAACCAGGCCCTAGATCCAGACCCTACAACCAGGCCCTACAACCAGGCACTACAACCAGGCACTACAACCAGGCCCTACATCCAGACCCTACATCCAGGCCCTACAACCAGACCCTACATCCAGGCCCTAGATCCAGACCCTACAACCAGACCCTACATCCAGACCCTACATCCAGGCCCTACAACCAGACCCTACATCCAGGCCCTACAACCAGGCACTACATCCAGGCCCTACAACCAGGCACTACAACCAGGCCCTACATCCAGGCCCTACGGATGTTTTGGTAGCATGAGTTGGTGTTCACCAGGGATACTCTGGTGTCCACAAGGTTTATGTCGAATGTGTTCCCTAAAATATTCTCTAAATATAATATGTGAAGAGCCTTAACACACTTTTATAACATTGTACAGTCATAATATAACATGTGAGGAGCCTTAACACACTTTTATATCATTTTACAGTCATAATATAATATGTGAGGAGCCTTAACACACTTGTATAACATTGTACAGTCATAATATAATATGTGAGCAGCCTTAACACACTTTTATAACATTGTACAGTCATAATATAATATGTGAGGAGCCTTAACACACTTTTATAACATTGTACAGTCATAATATAACATGTAAGGAGCCTAAACACACTTTTATAACATTGTACAGTTATAATATAATATGTGAGGAGCCTTAACACACTTTTATAACATTGTACAGTCATAATATAACATGTAAGGAGCCTAAACACACTTTTATAACATTGTACAGTCATAATATAATATGTGAGCAGCCTTAACACACTTTTATAACATTGTACAGTGATGTTTCCGATGCAAATGCAGGTCTCTTATCCCAAAGGATAAATAAGCTGGTCTGTGAAACAGACAAGTGGCCAGCACAGCAAAAAATGAAAAGTGCTGGATTTCAAAAAGGTGGCGTTGATGTCTGTCCAAGCAGCCTCACAGCCCCGCCCGTCCAGCCACCCCCGTCTGTCGGTGACAGCCAAGGAGGAAGGCTGTTATGTGGGACAGACTCTGGAGGAATATTGGATGAGTGGAGCCGACGGGACTCTGCTCCAGGCCTGTGTGATGTGAGAAGGGGATGTGAGAAGGGGATGTGAGAAGGGGATGTGAGAAGGGGATGTGAAAGGGGATGTAAGAAGGGGATGTGAGAAGGGGATGTGAAAAGGGGATGTGAGAAGGGGATGTGAGTAGGGGATGTGAGAAGGGGATGTGAGAAGGGGATGTGAGAAGGGGATGTCAGAAGGGGATGTGAGAAGGGGATGTGAGAAGGGGATGTGAGAAGGGGATGTGAGAAGGGGATGTGAGAAGGGGATGTGAGAAGGGGATGTGAGAAGGGGATGTGAAAAGGGATGTGAAAAGGGGATGTGAAAAGGGGATGTGAAAAGGGGATGTGAAAAGGGGATGTGAAAAGGGGATGTGAAAAGGGGATGTGAGAAGGGGATGTGAGAAGGGGATGTGAAAAGGGGATGTGAGAAGGGGATGTGAGAAGGGGATGTGAGAAGGGGATGTCAGTAGGGGATGTCAGTAGGGGATGTCAGAAGGGAATGTCAGTAGGGGATGTCAGTAGGGGGAGTAGGGGATGAGTAGGGGATGTGAGTAGGGGATGTGAGTAGGGGATGTAGGGGATGTCAGGGATGTCAGTAGGGGATGTCAGTAGGGGATGTCAGTAGGGGATGAGTAGGGATGATGGAGTAGGGATGTCAGTAGGGGATGTCAGTAGGGGATGTCAGTAGGGGATGTCAGTAGGGGATGTCAGTAGGGGATGTCAGTAGGGGATGTCAGTAGGGGATGTCAGTAGGGGATGGTAGGGGATGTCAGTAGGGGATGTAGGGTGGAGTAGGGGATCAGTAGGGGATGTCAGTAGGGGATGTGAGTAGGGGATGTGAGTAGGGGATGTGAGTAGGGGATGTGAGTAGGGGATGTGAGTAGGGGATGTCAGTAGGGGATGTGAGTAGGGGATGTCAGTAGGGGATGTGAGTAGGGGATGTGAGTAGGGGATGTCAGTAGGGGATGTGAGTAGGGGATGTGAGTAGGGGATGTCAGTAGGGGATGTCAGTAGGGGATGTGAGTAGGGGATGTCAGTAGGGGATGTCAGTAGGGGATGTCAGTAGGGGATGTGAGTAGGGGATGTGAGTAGGGGATGTCAGTAGGGGATGTCAGTAGGGGATGTGAGTAGGGGATGTCAGTAGGGGATGGGGATGTCAGTAGGGGATGGGGATGTCAGTAGGGGATGTCAGTAGGGGATGTCAGTAGGGGATGTCAGTAGGGGATGTGAGTAGGGGATGTCAGTAGGGGATGTCAGTAGGGGATGTCAGTAGGGGATGTCAGTAGGGGATGTCAGTAGGGGATGTGAGTAGGGGATGTCAGTAGGGGATGTCAGTAGGGGATGTGAGTAGGGGATGTCAGTAGGGGATGTCAGTAGGGGATGTCAGTAGGGGATGTCAGTAGGGGATGTCAGTAGGGGATGTCAGTAGGGGATGTGAGTAGGGGATGTCAGTAGGGGATGTCAGTAGGGGATGTCAGTAGGGGATGTCAGTAGGGGATGTGAGTAGGGGATGTCAGTAGGGGATGTCAGTAGGGGATGTCAGTAGGGGTGAGGGTACGATGATGGGTGACAGTTAGTTGTGTGATCTTTTTGAGCCACTATTTTAGACTTAATCTATTTCATGAAAGGCAACCGAGAGGAATATGAGACCCCTTTAAAAACACACACACATCATGCCGATTTGATATGTTTGTGCACATTTTAATGACCAGGGCCCCTGTTGAATCTGGAGAGCAGACTGTGGGGAGAAAAAGTTGACCTAAATAACAGCGAGAAATAGCTGCAAACTCATTTGCAATATGTTCCTTGAGTCGGCCAACCCATCAATACTGCAGCACAACCCTGTCTGTGTCTCAAATCACAGCCTAGCGCGCTATGTTTTACTAGAGGCCCGTGGGCCCGGGGTTCCAAATAGTGCACTCGTCTCGAAAATAGGCTGCCATTTGGAATGCACCCTCGCTCGCCTCTGTTAGGATTCTGTGGGGCATTGGCATATCACATTATACCGGTCAGGTCAATTAGAATTGACCAGGGAAACACTTCTTAACTCTCCAGTCTCCTGATGAGTTTTCCTCTGGCAGGTGTATTTGTCTACATTTCTGGGGGTCCCAATAAATAACAGTATAAACTGTATAAAACCCTTGCCTGTCACACTGCACATTGGAGAACATGCATGCATTGATGAGCATCTATCGGCACTAACTTAATTAAAATATATTTTAAATAGATGTGTTAAAAACTGATTGTGTTGCTTTGGAAAGAAAATGACATATAGGAACGATTTTTAAAGAGATGCAAACAAATTTAATTCCCAGGAGTTTCTCTAGATTTCGGAATCAACCTCAGACACGGTTCAGATTCGAGGTGGGAGCCAAGTTGGTTTCTATATATTTTTCTGTACAGTCACGTTGCTTTGACCTTTAATCTTGCATCTCAGAAACCTTTTGGCTTTAGGCTAATATTATATTTATTATTAGCAAAGACGTTTGTGGGTTTTTACATTACAAATGCTAAACTTGTACTTTTTAAAGATCCTGCAGATCGGAATGAGCTAGGGGAGCCCAATAAATTTCACAGACAGATTTTAATATTGTTTTTTATTACATAGCTACAATGGATTTAATTACCAGAGGTCATAATGGTTTCTATATGTGGGAGTTTTAGTATTATAGGCTAAAAAGTTTCCAAATATCCACGGGTCCCTAAACGCAGAACTCTGTCTCCAATTATCTAGAGGTCCACATCGTCCCAAAGCCAGTTTCTATTTGTACCCCTTGTGTGTGTGTGTATTCTGTTGGAGAAAGCCACTCACGTCAAGTTGTTAGTAGTTGCAAAAACACTATTCCAACCCGCCACTGGTGTTATCTTAAGTATTATATAAAATAAATTCTGACCAAAACAAAATAGACAATAGAGTTAATAGGATCGGAGTCTGGGTGCCAGTGACGGTGTGGGCAATCCGACGGACCTCTGCAGCGCATCATCTGATCACCAGTCTAGGGACATTTACTCCGAACTCGCCCTGAGCTATTTCTGCCGGCTAAGAGGCTTAGTTAATCCCAGATACACCATCCAGCTTTCAGAATTCCAAATCTGTACGGACTGTTGTGATATGAAGCAGATGATACCACGCGCTTAAGCGAGCGAGCGAGAGGGGTGGGGTAAGGTGGGTGGGGTAAGGGTGATGTGGGTAAGGTGGGGGGGGCAGGCTGGACCTCGGTCGCGCCAAGCGCAGCTGCTTCGCTTTTGCCAAGTTATTTGATGTAAGACCGAGGGTACATAATATCTAGATTGCAGAAAGAGAGCAGGCGGAGTCCGGCTGATCAGAAGAAGTTTCTCAATAGGAGACTCGCCCGTGTTCGGGGCAGCAGAACGCAGCGGGGGACCCCGGGCAGACACAGACCCCGGGCATACAGAGACCCCGGGCAGACAGAGACCCCGGACAGGCAGAGACCCCGGGCAGACAGAGACCCCGGGCGGACAAAGACCCCGGGCAGACAGAGACGACACTCTCCGGATCTCTCCATCACTTTCGAGCTGTTTTCATGCGCCCACAGGGACTAGTATGGCGAAACTGAGGGTGTCGTACGAGTACTCGGAGGCGGAGGATAAGAGTATCCGGCTTGGATTGTTCCTCATCGTCTGTGGAATCCTTTCGCTCTTTATTCTCGGGTTCTGCTGGCTCAGTCCCACCCTGCAGAGCATGCAGAGTAAGCCTGCCAACTGCACGGTGGTGTCGGTTCTCCGACCGGAGGAGATGTTCGAGTGCGTGTTTACGTGCGGCACCGACTGCAGGGGCACGTCTCTGTATCCTTGTCTGCAGATATTCGTCAATCATTCCGAGTCCAACTCCCTGGCATTGCTGCACTTCGATGAGCAGCAACTGGTGCTGAATCCTAAGGTAAGTTGCTCAAACTGGAGAACTGGAATCTAGTGGCAGAAAGTCTCTGGATGTGAACTAATCAAGTACTGGATGAGTTAACAGGCTCAGTTGGTTGAGGGGATAGTATGCTGTTGTCTTGTGGGTTTAAATTGTATGTATACACACACACACACACACACACACACACACACACACACACACACACACACACACACACACACACACACACACACACACACACACACACACACACACAGAGAGCGTTCGTGCTATTTCTAAACCAAATACATTGCAATGTGAAAAACTGTCACTTGTCGCAGCAGAGGCATCTCCTCCCAAATATAATCCTTAAAATATGATTAAATCATAGATGCTCACTGCTGTGATGAAGAAGGCAAGCAGAGAGAAACTTTTGAATGATTCTTCTGGGGCAGACTGTAATCAAGAGTCTGTGTGAAGTCTGTCCTTTACAAACAGTCCAATAAGCATGAGGGCCTTGTCTTATTGTGTGCCTTCAGATGTTACACACCTCACCAGTCGTGTTCTGTCACACTACACATCGTGTGAATGTGTATATGAGTATTTCTTCAGGTCCTTCGTGATAGACGGCTTTACCAATTAGCAAGTTCAGCCACGACCACAACATCTTGCTGTTGACAGCGTTTTAAAAATCCTTGTAGTCACTTCAGAAGTGTGGAAACGGAAGGTTTAGCACTTCTGTATACAGTGTGATTATGCCATGAAAGCGCTCCAGGACTTTCACATCATAACCTCCCGTCCTCCCTGTTTCGGGGACATGACCTCCTGCCCAC
Source organism: Dallia pectoralis (assembly GCA_029465975.1). NCBI lineage: Eukaryota > Metazoa > Chordata > Actinopteri > Esociformes > Umbridae > Dallia > Dallia pectoralis. The sequence goes on from CM055734.1 coordinate 4,154,643, forward strand.
TGCTTCACGCCACAGAGAGGGTAAGTGACGGGAAAACGCCCCTATCAACAATAATCTGTGTTTTCTGATTCAGACTGGGTCTGATTCAGACTATCTACATATTGACAATAGTCAGACAAAAAATATTTGGGAAACTTAATTGATTTCCAAACTATGTAAAGGAGGCGTTTCACCCCAGTATCGGGGTCAAATAAAACCCGTCCCTGTGGGGAGAAAATGCCCCCCGCGGTTAAATTTACCCCCAGCTAAGAAGATTAGTTCAATATTTTCACTACCGTTTTATGAAAACATACATACAATGATTTTGAATAGTATTACATTGCTAAATGAATAAGACATATACTTAACAATTATTTTTAATTCAACTAATTATTGTGTGCTACAAACTTTGTTTTTCGTCAATAATTATTCGTTAGCAGTAATTACAGCCTCGCCGGCCTTTGGGATCATTCCAGTTGTCAATATAGATTGACACCTGATGATACCTGAAGCACATCCCACAAGCTGCATCGGTTTGATGGGAACTTCTTGGGATGCTCTAACAACGCCTCAATATGGTTGAGATCCCGTGATGTGCTCGCCACTCCATTGTAGACAGAATACTAGCTGACTGCTTTATTGCTTCTTAAATCAGCGCAACAGTTTTCAGCTGTGCTACCATAATTGTAAAATGGTTTTGTAATGATCAATTAGCCTATAAAAATTATAAACTTAAATCAGCAAACACACAATGCCATTGGAACACGGGAGTGTTGGTTGTTTATAATGGGCCTCTGTACGCCCTTTTAGATATTTCCTGAAATATCAGCCGTTCCAGATACAATAGTCATTTACAACATGTAGCCAATGTCTCCCCGGTAGTTCTGATCCATTTCATGTTATTTTAATGGATCAGTAGGCAACTCAGTCTTCCGAATGACGTGTCAAAAATACGAGTTAAGTGAACATATCGGTTTAGTGAACTACCATCACACGAAAATGTTTTTACAAATGGCAAAAAAACAAAGATTAACATATTTCAAAATGAGATAAAATAGGCAGTCATTTGCGGATTGTCTGGAGAATTAGAAGAAGGTAACCCAGGGAGGTGTTTTCCCCCCACACCACCTCACCTCCCTCCCTTCCCAAACGCGCCTCTCCCATCTTCAACCTCTGGGTACTATGGCAACACCCGGGAGGCTGATTTGAACAGTCGTGCATAATAGCACGTGTCTGCATTTAAACTTGCACCCTAACACTAACATGAGAAGACACGATCAGCGGGAGAGTGCTACAGGGGGAATAAAGGGGCCGGAAGCATCCCGTTATATTACCGTTGGGAGAAGGGAGTACAAAGCGATGAGCTTTGTACGAATGCACGCGGTGTTGTCTCAGATATGGTCGTGTTTGGCCTATTCCCAAAACAGGCAGACAATGGGCTTGATTTACTTAGATGCACTGTGCCGCAGTCTGCCCGTCTGTTTGTCTTCAGTAGGCGTTCAGGAATCGCGGCAGTCAGATAGTTAAGAGATCTTTAGTGCTGCTGGAAAAATTACAGAAACACGTGTGCGGGGATTCACTGTGCACGAGCTTAGTAACACACTGGTAAATATAAAGTGCACGTAACAGCACCATATAGTGCATAGTGACACGTGTGTGGGGATTCACTGTGCACGAGCTTAGTAACACACTGGTAAATATAAAGTGCACGTAACAGCACCATATAGTGCATAGTGACACGTGTGTGGGGATTCACTGTGCACAAGCTTAGTAACACACTGGTAAATATAAAGTGCACGTAACAGCACCATATAGTGCATAGTGACACGTGTGTGGGGATTCACTGTGCACGAGCTTAGTACCACACTGGTAAATATAAAGTGCACGTAACAGCACCATATAGTGCATAGTGACACGTGTGTGGGGATTCACTGTGCACGAGCTTAGTAACACACTGGTAAATATAAAGTGCACGTAACAGCACCATATAGTGCATAGTGACACGTGTGTGGGGATTCACTGTGCACGAGCTTAGTAACACACTGGTATATATAAAGCGCACGTAACAGCACCATATAGTGCATAGTGCAACCTGTTGTTGGTTAGTTGTAAAGGTTTTTTTATACAGATTTGGTCTGTGTGTCTGTGTGTGTCTCTGTGTGTGTATGTCTGTGTGTGTGTGTGTGTCTGTGTGTGTCTGTGTGTGTGTGTGTCTGTGTCTGTGTGTGTGTGTGTAACAATATTGACAAACTACTGCTCTTTAAAGACTGCATTATAATGAAAACAAGATTGCATTAGAGTGATTCAAGAGAGGGTAAGAAATAGGTGGAAAGGACATGAAGAAGACAACTAGGAGGTGTAGGTGGTCCCTGATATAAAGACGGATGGTGGAAGTCCTCCAGATTAGGAAGGGGTTGAGTCTGCGCCATCACATAATACATATGATTAGTTCTCATATAGATGTAGAAAGCTTAAAACACAAGCTAGCCTGAAGCTCATGAGGAGGTCAAGCACAGTGGGGCAGAAGGGGAGGTGGAGGAGGTGGTTAAGCACAGTGGGGCAGAAGGGGAGGTGGAGAGGAGGTTAAGCACAGTGGGGCAGAAGGGGAGGTGGAGGTTAAGCACAGTGGGGCAGAAGGGGAGGTGGAGGAGGTGGTTAAGCACAGTGGGGCAGAAGGGGAGGTGGAGGTTAAGCACAGTGGGGCAGAAGGGGAGGTGGAGGAGATGGTTAAGCACAGTGGGGCAGAAGGGGAGGTGGAGGAGGAGGTCAAGCACAGTGGGGCAGAAGGGGAGGTGGAGGTTAAGCACAGCGGGGCAGAAGGGGAGGTGGAGGAGGTGGTTAAGCATAGTGGGGCAGAAGGGGAGGTGGAGGAGGAGGTTAAGCACAGTGGGGCAGAAGGGGAGGTGGAGGTTAAGCACAGTGGGGCAGAAGGGGAGGTGGAGGTTAAGCACAGTGGGACATAAGGGGAGGTGGAGGAGGAGGTTAAGCACAGCGGGGCAGAAGGGGAGGTGGAGGAGGTTAAGCACAGTGGGACAGAAGGTGAAGGAGCAGTGTGGTACAGTGAGATGTTGATTCAGACTCAGTGCTCCCGTTCTGCCTCACTGTCGGGAGCACTGACCTTTTGGAACGACGGGCTAATGAGAGCAAAGGCTAATGGGTAATCTCTTAATTAAACCACCTGTGGAATGCTTGAGTGACGTGACATTCGCCCAGAAGGAGTACTAGTGTCAGCTGGGGGTCTCCTCTTAACCTCTCCTGCTTTCATCCCCACTCTTATTTTCTCTCTTCTATTCTTCAATTTTAGTCTCTCTTTTCTTCCGTTTCCCTCTTTTTCCTCAAATTTCCTCGCACAACTTCCTATTTTTATTCCACCTCTACCCCACCTCTATTTTCCTTTATCTCTCTTATCTTCTTCAATCTTCTCAGCTTCACTACATACAACCCAATTTATAATCGAAATAACAGAAATAAAAATACATGTGTACATGTCAAATGTGTAAACTTGATTCTTGGCACCCTTAATTATATTCATTATATAGACGCATTTCAGTTTCTCTGGCTTAGCTTTTGGAACTAAATATTTTCGACCTGACCCCTGTTCGCAGTAAAATACTTTCCGAGAAGTGATGCTTCTTTACAAATTTAAAGCTGCGTATAACTACATGAATGGTTTTAGAAGACATGTGTTGTTTTGCAATCAACCTAGTGATGTTTTTGGCAACATAATGCCGCCGGGGTTTTTAAGGACCATTCGGCGTGTCTGTTTGGGCGTGCACGTGGAAATCCTGCGCCACGGTTTCTCAGACTTCAGCTCAGCTGGCTCCTTCCTGCCAGTGGCCTACATACAGACAGAGAGAAAGACCAGGGCCGTTCCCTCTCCTCCCTTTACCTCTCCTCTTCAAATGTGTTCCTCGTTCTCAAAACAGCGCTGCGTTCCCCTCGTCGCGATCCCCTTGTCGCCATGGCGACGCAAAAATGCGATGCACGAGGAGAAGGAGGAGGCTGCGCGAGAACGGCAGAAGCACATGCACCATGACACACAAGCACACACACACACACACACACACACACATAAGTGCGCGCACACCTGCAAACGCACACACAGGACAACGCGTCTATTTATACCTAACGGAGCCAACCGCTACGTTTCTGAGTGGGGGCGGGGTCACACTATGCTGTCATCGAGATTAGTGACGACTACCAACAACCCAAATCGGGCCAAAGAAACGGATGAATCAGAGTTAATCTCCCTGCTTGTTTACATTCAGTCCCAGTCGCTATTCAGGTCTATTCAGGTAAGGCAGGGAGTTGTAGTTAAAGAGACATCCGAACAGTCTGTAAAGGCAGTCACTTCTCATCCTATATTTAGACCAGCCAGCTCCCCTGTTGCACTGGGGAGGTCTAACGCTGTCATACAGAGGGACATTCACTTGCCGCCTGTCAGAAAACAGACAAAAGACATGAAAGAGATTATGGAATCATTGTTTTCCTCCCATGTTCCTCTCGAAAAAACTTCCCTGTGAGTTGGTATGTCTGAAACTCAACCCTGTTATTTCCCAGACCTGTAACCCTCTACAGACCTGTAACCCTCCACAGACCTGTAACCCTCTACAGACCTGTAACCCTCCACAGACCTGTAACCCTCCACAGACCCTCCACAGACCTGTAACCCTCCACAGACCTGTAACCCTCTACAGACCTGTAACCCTCTACAGACCTGTAACCCTCCACAGACCTGTAACCCTCCACAGACCTGTAACCCTCTACAGACCTGTAACCCTCTACAGACCTGTAACCCTCTACAGACCTGTAACCCTCTACAGACCTGTAACCCTCCACAGACCTGTAACCCTCTACAGACCTGTAACCCTCCACAGACCTGTAACCCTCCACAGACCTGAAACCCTCTACAGACCTGTAACCCTCCACAGACCTGTAACCCTCTACAGACCTGTAACCCTCCACAGACCTGTAACCCTCCACAGACCTGTAACCCTCCACAGACCTGTAACCCTCCACAGACCTGTAACCCTCCACAGACCTGTAACCCTCCACAGACCTGTAACCCTCTACAGACCTGTAACCCTCTACAGACCTGTAACCCTCTACAGACCTGTAACCCTCCACAGACCTGTAACCCTCTACAGACCTGTAACCCTCCACAGACCTGTAACCCTCTACAGACCTGAAACCCTCTACAGACCTGTAACCCTCCACAGACCTGTAGCCCTCTACAGACCTGTAGCTCTCTACAGACCTGTAACCCTCTACAGACCTGTAACCCTCCACAGACCTGTAACCCTCCACAGACCTGTAACCCTCTACAGACCTGTAACCCTCCACAGACCTGTAACCCTCCACAGACCTGTAACCCTCTACAGACCTGTAACCCTCCAGAGACCTGTAACCCTCTACAGACCTGTAACCCTCCACAGACCTGTAACCCTCTACAGACCTGTAACCCTCCACAGACCTGTAACCCTCTACAGACCTGTAACCCTCTACAGACCTGTAACCCTCTACAGACCTGTAACCCTCCACAGACCTGTAACCCTCTACAGACCTGTAACCCTCTAACAGACCTGTAACCCTCTACAGACCTGTAACCCTCCACAGACCTGTAACCCTCTACAGACCTGTAACCCTCCACAGACCTGTAGCTCTCTACAGACCTGTTTGACTCTCAGGGCCCACAGCATAGTTGGTATAAGCAAATTCTAGGGGCCCTGTTCATCCACAGAGGCCAAACGAAGAAAAAAATACTAATACAAATTGGCTGCGTTGCAAGGTGGGCACCAGCTAAAATCTGGCCTAGGGCACCATATTGGTCAGGGCCGGCCCTGGTGGCATCAATGAAACCACTTTGTTACAATCCCATAAATTATATGGGATTGTAAAATACAATGAAATAGAACCGCTTTTCTCTTTGGTTTTCTGATTTGTATGTACGTGTGTTTGTGTGTGTGTGTGCTTTTAGCCAGTCAAAACCCCTTTTGGCTCTTTAGTTTTATGAACAGAATTAGATGATGGATCCTTCTGTTGGCAAGAAACCAATAAAAAAACAAGTCTTCAAGGTGATTTAAAGTGCAGTCAGCCTTGAAAACTTTGAGCCCGTAACAGAGTGAGAATGAGTCCCACTCGCCCTGGAAACAGTGGAGGTAAAAGACAGAAGCCCTTGAGTTATTCCTGACAGGGTAAATGACGTCCTACAGCACCTCACACATATGCATTTAGTAACAAACGTGAATGCATCGTAACTAAAGAGTCAGTCAGCTTGGGACTACGTCCAAAACGTCACCTTCACTGCCTTGTTAGTTCAGTTCTTCTGACCGGAGCCTTGTGGGGAATGGGACCACATTTGGGAATCTTCATTTGAATCAAACCTGATTAATGTGAGTCTGATAGCACTTGAAAAACATTTCAAAAAGCCTTAACGCCGGAGATTTTTTTTTGCAAATATACTGACCGTGTCTTTCATTATTAATATTAGTTAAATTACATCAGATCGGTTAAATTACAACCCGCACCAAAATACAACCAATCAATGAAGACCGTAATACATAATCGGACCTGTAAATGACCTCTAAACTGTGAGTGTCTTCCTCTGTCTGTTTGTGTGTCGCTGTGTTTACAGTATGTGCATGCGTATGTGTGTGTGATGAATTCTTCCATTAGAAGCTGGCCTATTTATTTGGATCTTCTGGGAGAGGACCGGCTGAGGCCAGACACAACGCTACAACGTTTGTTTATTAGGATTCTAGCCCGGCAGCTACCGTGTGAAAACACATATTCTCTTGGAGAGATGCAGTGTGTGTCTGTGTGTCTGTGTGTGTGTGTGTGTGTGTGTGTGTGTGTGTTTGTGTGCTGAAAACTCCATTGGATGAGTTAGGGACCTCATCCTTTGACTCCATGCCCAGGTAATCTAGTCCCTAATGGACCTTAGTCTGTGTCCATGTCCCAGACTCCCTAAAGAGTATTTGGGGATTATATTATCATGTTATTATACATCTCTCCGGCTGGTATGCTTCTTTTCTACCGTCCAGATTACGAGCAGCTGGTCAGAAATAAAGAAAAGCCAGACAGATGTATTGATGAAAGTGTAAAAGGAAAGATAAAGTGGATAATCACTGCTCTCTCTCCCTCTCCCTCTCCCTCTCTCTCTCTCCCTCTCTTTCTCTCTCTCTCTCTCCCTCTCTCTCTCTCTCTCTCCCTCTCCCTCTCTCTCTCTCCCTCTCTTTCTCTCTCTCTCTCTCCCTCTCTCTCTCTCCCTCTCCCTCTCTTTCTCTCTCTCTCTCTCTCCCTCTCTTTCTCTCTCTCTTTCTCTCTATCTCTCTCTCCCCCCTCTCTCTCTCCCCCCCCTCTCCCTCTCTCACTCTCTTTCTCTCTCTCAGTATCTCTCCCCCACACTAACAGCTGTCTACAGATTACATTTGTGATGACCTCTCCAAATGATTCGCCTAATGTGCCGGATGATATCACAGGTGTAAGCTTTATAAAACATTGTGTCACAGGTTCAAAAGGCTTAATGTCAACGAAATCCCTCTCCAGATTGTGGCTTGGCAACTGTCATCGTATTCGGTCTGTAAAACTGCACATGATTCCTCACAGCTGAAAACTGCAGGAAAAGGGGAAAACTGGAGCAGGAAGTGGAAAGTGTGTTAACGATTGGAGAAACTATTATTATTCTGTTTAAATGTACGTCTACGTCCATTCCAATGGGTTTTCACATGTGAAAGGCCGCGTTGACAAGTCGAACCTTAAAATAGATTTACACTCAGTTTTTCACAATTCTTGACATTTAGTCCTAGTAAATATTCCATGGTTTAGGTCAGTTAGGACCGACACTTTATTTTGGGAATGTGAAATGTCAGAATATTAGAAGAGGGAATGATTCATCTTTTATTTCTATCATCACATTCCCAGTCGGTCAGAAGAATACAAACACTCAAATGGTATCTGGTAGCATTGCTTTTAGATTTGAGCTATTAGTTGAACCGGAGACATGCAGACGCGTGGCCCAGAGGAGGAGGAGGAGACATGCAGACGCGTGGCCCAGAGGAGGAGGAGGAGACATGCAGAGGCGTGGCCCAGAGGAGGAGGAGGAGACATGCAGATGCGTGGCCCAGAGGAGGAGGAGGAGACATGCAGACGCGTGGCCCAGAGGAGGAGGAGACATGCAGACGCGTGGCCCAGAGGAGGAGGAGGAGACATGCAGACGCGTGGCCCAGAGGAGGAGGAGACATGCAGACGCGTGGCCCAGAGGAGGAGGAGGAGACATGCAGACGCGTGGCCCAGAGGAGGAGGAGGAGACATGCAGACGCGTGGCCCAGAGGAGGAGGAGACATGCAGACGCGTGGCCCAGAGGAGGAGGAGGAGACATGCAGACGCGTGGCCCAGAGGAGGAGGAGACATGCAGACGCGTGGCCCAGAGGAGGAGGAGGAGACATGCAGACGCGTGGCCCAGAGGAGGAGGAGGAGACATGCAGACGCGTGGCCCAGAGGAGGAGGAGGAGACATGCAGACGCGTGGCCCAGAGGAGGAGGAGGAGACATGCAGACGCGTGGCCCAGAGGAGGAGAAGGAGACATGCAGACGCGTGGCCCAGAGGAGGAGGAGACATCAGGGTTTGATTGGAGGAAGCAAGCCTGTTCACAACGGACCACATATGTTCGCTGAGGCGCTAATGTCTCGTCTAAACCTTCGCCTTAACGCTATGTTCAAGTTTGGTGATGAACCACTGAAACCTCGGTGTGTAATAGAATCACAGCCGTATTCCTAGTCCAGCGATCTGATGGCTGGTTGTCCAGGTGTTTCAGTTCATGGTCATATTGGGAATAGGATGGAATAAACTTCTAGTGGGTTCACACCTGCTCTGGGTTTGATTACTGGGTGACTGGTTGTCCAGGTGACCTGGTAGGTGATGATGTATCTGTCAGGTTGAATTGTAGAGTGGGAACTTGTGAGGGAGAGGGAGGGGAAGAAACGGAGACAAAGAGTGAGGTTAGGTGAGAGGGAAAGAGTGAGGTTAGGTGAGAGGGAAAGAGTGATGTTAGGTGAGAGGGAAAGAGTGAGGTTAGGTGAGAGTGAAAGAGTGATGTTAGGTGAGAGGGAAAGAGTGAGGTTAGGTGAGAGGGAAATAGTGAGGTTAGGTGAGAGGGAAAGAGTGAGGTTAGGTGAGAGGGAAATAGTAAAGTTAGGTGAGAGGGAAAGTGAGGTTAGGTGAGAGGGAAAGAGTGAGATTAGAAGAGAGGGAAAGAGTGAGGTTAGGAGAGAGGGAAATAGTGAGGTTAGGTGAGAGGGAAATAGTGAGGTTAGGTGAAAGGGAAGTGAGGTTAGGTGAGAGGGAAATAGTGAGGTTAGGTGAGAGGGAAAGAGTGAGATTAGAAGAGAGGGAAAGAGTGAGGTTAGGTGAGAGGGAAAGAGTGAGATTAGAAGAGAGGGAAAGAGTGAGGTTAGGAGAGAGGGAAAGAGTGAGGTTAGAAGAGAGGGAAAGAGTGAGGTTAGGTGAGAGGGAAAGAGTGAGGTTAGAAGTGAGAGGGAAAGAGTGAGGTTAGAAGAGAAGGAAATAGTGAGGTTAGGTGAGAGGGAAAGAGTGAGTTTAGGTGAGAGGGAAAGAGTGAGGTTAGGTGAGAGGGAAAGAGTGATGTTAGGTGAGAGGGAAATAGTGAGGTTAGGTGAGAGGGAAAGAGTGAGGTTAGGTGAGAGGGAAAGAGTGAGGTTAGGTGAGAGGGAAAGAGTGAGGTTAGGTGAGAGGGAAAGAGTGAGGTTAGGTGAGAGGGAAATAGTGAGGTTAGGTGAGAGGGAAAGAGTGAGATTAGAAGACAGGGAAAGAGTGAGATTAGAAGAGAGGGAAAGAGTGAGGTTAGGAGAGAGGGAAATAGTGAGGTTAGGTGAGAGGGAAATAGTGAGGCTAGGTGAGAGGGAAAGTGAGGTTAGGTGAGAGGGAAATAGTGAGGTTAGGTGAGAGGGAAATAGTGAGATTAGAAGAGAGGGAAAGATTGAGATTAGAAGAGAGTGAAAGTGAGGTTAGGTGAGAGGGAAATAGTGAGGTTAGGTGAGAGGGAACGTGAGGTTAGCTGAGAGGGAAATAGTGAGGTTAGAAGAGAGGGAAAGAGTGAGATTAGAAGAGATGGAAAGAGTGAGGTTAGGTGAGAGGGAAAGAGTGAGATTAGAAGAGAGGGAAAGAGTGAGGTTAGGTGAGAGGGAAAGAGTGAGATTAGAAGAGAGGGAAAGAGTGAGGTTAGGTGAGAGGGAAAGAGTGAGATTAGAAGAGAGGGAAAGAGTGAGGTTAGGAGAGAGGGAAAGTGAGGTTAGGTGAGAGGAAAAGAGTAAGGTTAGGTGAGAGGGAAAGTGAGAGGGAAAGTGAGGTTAGGTGAGAGGGAAAGTGAGAGGGAAAGTGAGGTTAGGTGAGAGGGAAAGTGAGGTTAGGTGAGAGGGAAAGTGAGGTTAGGTGAGAGGGAAATAGTGAGGTTAGAAGAGAAGGAAAGAGTGAGGTTAGGAGAGAGGGAAAGTGAGGTTAGGTGAGAGGGAAAGAGTGAGGTTAGAAGAGAGGGAAATAGTGAGGTTAGAAGAGAGGGAAAGAGTGAGGTTAGGTGAGAGAGAAAGTGAGGTTCGGAGAGAGGGAAAGAGTGAGTGGGTTGAAAACAATATGCTTTGGAAATATGTTGTTTGAAGATAAGACAGAGATAGAGAATGACACAAAGTGGGAAAGGGGTTTATATGAGACATTTTACATCTGCTTATGAATAGATAATTAAATAATCTCGACAGAACAAAAATCTATGTTCATCACAGCCTCAACCAGATTCTCTCAGTCTTTCACTCAGCACACAGACATCCCATTCAGATCACAAGAAAATCATATCCTGCTGGGAAAGAGCAATATTCAATCTAAAAATCTTCTAACAAATTGCATACTATTAGGAAAAACTACAGATGGATTGACAGGGTGAAGAAATCTACCAAAAATGTGTGAACACCAAATTCCTTTAGACATCTTCCTGGATACATTTGTTTACAGCATTGGTGAAGGTGAGCAGCTGCCTGTAGAAAGATTGAACAGCCTAAGAAAATGAACAATAATGACAAACAGTTGGATAAAGAAAACCAAAACTATCTAAACATAAAGGCCAGAATAACCAGAGCCTATGTCTTCACCATTTCAACCAAAAAAGAAGTAACCGGGACCGAAAAAGCTCAGTGTGTTTGAAAAAACTAATGAAATTATATACATATGTAAACTTCAACTACAACAAAGAGCTAGTTGCCTAAAATTTCGATATACTATATCATGAAAGCACTTTCCTGAGCTTTTCAGATTTCTTTTTCAATGTTCAGAAAGAAGGTCTAATCACCCGATTTATTAAAGTGGAGATGGTATATACTGTACCTGTGAGCAGTAAAATGAGATAAACACCAAATTGCAATCAGAATTTTCAGAATACAACGCAAAACCCCGAACATGGAACATAAGACAGCTGTTCCAATTCACCCGCCAACCTGAAAGGAATTTTCAAGCCTTCAATTACAGACCCCACATCTACAGGCTCACGAGCCAAGAGAAGAGCGCTCAAAGCCAGCTGGTCCTCTGGGGTTTGTTCACAAACACAGGCCCTACAAAGCCAGAGAACTGCACACATTAGAATGCTACCGTGCCCTTAACAGAGAGCCAACCGCAAGATGTGTGACCACAGTGAGAGACCCAACTGGAAGAAAAGCCTGACTCTGTGAACTTGGCCTGGCTACTGTGAGGGACATTCACAGGCTCACATGGCTACTGTGAGGGACATTCACAGGCTCACATGGCTACTGTGAGGGACATTCACAGGCTCACATGGCTACTGTGAGGGACATTCACAGGCTCACATGGCTACTGTGAGGGACATTCACAGGCTCACATGGCTACTGTGAGGGACATTCACATGCTCACATGGCTACTGTGAGGGACATTCACAGGCTCACAGTAAAGAGAGTCAAAAGAAAGAGTACATGTTCTAAACTCAGAGCGGCTTTTGATTGGCTCCCTGTGGAGTCTCATCAGGGCTTACTTATTTTTCCTCCTGTTCTCCTCTTCTCCTTCTGTCATGACTCAGCCCCCCCTGTCACAACTTAATTTTCTCCCCTCTTCTGCCCCCCTCTCTCCTCTCCTATCCTTTCTTTCTATTCCCCTCGTCCGCTTCTGTCTTGGGGGAAACGCTCCACGTTTATGGAACACCTCCCCAGGGGGGGAGTAAAGATGGAGGATAGAGAGGACAGACTGTAGATTATTGGAATCTTCACCACAAACACATACAGTCTGTCCTTCTCTCTCTGTCCTCCTCCCTCTCTTCCCCCTTTCTCCTCCCTCTCTTCTCCCTCTACTCTCTAGCTCGTACACACAGACACCTCCATTTGACTGATTTGTCGTGTTTGTTGTGTAATTTAAGGATCTGCCTGGCCAGTCTGTTTGCTATATCAGGTCCCAGTGCCGCAGTAGTGTGCCGTAAAACCTACCTGAGTGTTTCTTTGTCTCGGCTCAGTTGATGAAATGAGAAGAGTGATTGGCTTAGGAGTCATCCAGCGTCTGTATGTACACACACACGCACACACACGCACGCATGCACGCACACACACACACACACACACACAGACACACACACACACACACACACACATGAGTCCATGACGTATTCAATGAAAACCATTGAATACGTCATGGACTCATGTCGCAACCCAAAAGTGTTACAGTAAACAATTCACAATACAGGTCGGATTATTTAAGTAGCCGCCCTGTGACTTGATGACAGCTTTGCACACTCTTGGCTTTCTCCCAATCAGCTGATCACTGACATTCTTTCACATCTTTCACCAAATGTATTTTAGTTTTGTTATTAATGCCCAATGCCAGTTGCTCCCAGATTCATGGTACTCTCCCGGGCAGAAACCAGGGCCACGGGGCAAAGCTTTGTGTAAACGCTCTGTCTGAACAGGCGAGGTGACTTTAATCATATTCTTTTTCGCGGTTTAGATATGGTACTTAATACTCCTCTGGCTGGACACTTTGGATATAATCTACGAAGCGAGCCATTTTCAGGGCTCCGGCTTCTCCACAGCTGTACTCTCTGATTGGCTGAAATGAATCACCTCACCCTCACCATCAGGCAAGTTGTCGCAGGGGTGGGATCAAAGATGGCCGCCGGAGGATTCAGTTTGCATCTGTGGTGCTCCCACAGTGACTTAAGGAGGACCTGGGCCATTTGTAGCAGTCAGTTTGTCAGTGTGGATCAACAACTTCTGTAACAACGGCATCCATGTCCTGATACTCTAGCTTGGTCCAGTCTCTATTATGTCCATGTCCTGATACTCTATCTTGGTCCAGTCTCTGGTATGTCCATGTCCTGATACTCTATCTTGGTCCAGTCTCTAGTATGTCCATGTCCTGATACTCTATCTTGGTCCAGTCTCTAGTATGTCCATGTCCTGATACTCTATCTTGGTCCAGTCTCTAGTATGTCCATGTCCTGATACTCTATCTTGGTCCAGTCTCTAGTATGTCCATGTCTCACTCCTCTATCTTGGTCCAGTCTCTAGTATGTCCATGTCCTGATACTCTATCTTGGTCCAGTCTCTAGTATGTCCATGTCCTGATACTCTATCTTGGTCCAGTCTCTAGTATGTCCATGTCCTGATACTCTATCTTGGTCCAGTCTCTAGTATGTCCATGTCCTGATACACTATCTTGGTCCAGTCTCTAGTATGTCCATGTCCTGATACTCTATCTTGGTCCAGTCTCTAGTATGTCCATGTCCTGATACTCTATCTTGGTCCAGTCTCTAGTATGTCCATGTCCTGATACTCTATCTTGGTCCAGTCTCTAGTATGTCCATGTCCTGATACTCTATCTTGGTCCAGTCTCTAGTATGTCCATGTCCTGATACTCTATCTTGGTCCAGTCTCTGGTATGTCCATGTCCTGATACTCTATCTTGGTCCAGTCTCTGGTATGTCCTTGTCCCACTGCTGAAGGACGTCATTATGATGAGGCTCTGTCTCTAGTTGTCTCTTCATTACGTTGAAAGGTGCTTGCCCTGCATTTGGTGCTAAATTGGATGACAGTTTTGGCACACTAAGTCCTCTCCAAGAGGCCAAAGACGCAATTTGTTTTTTACCAAAGTGCAGTTGAATAATTTAATGACAGCTTCCATTTTTGCTAACTAGGTAATGTGTTTTCATGGAGCAGTTGCTTTTGGCCCATTAGTTCTTTCTCTCACCCTTTTGGTCTCTATCTCTCAGTTTCTCTCTCTCTCTCCGTCTATCTCTCTGTTTCTCTCTGTCTTTCTATCTCTCTGTTTCTCTCACTCTCTGTCTGTTTCTCTCTCTGTTTCTGTCTGTAAGATCAATAGAGAGCGAAACAGAAAGAAACATAGATTAACTGAGAGTATTCTGCTCAGCTGCCTTTGACTTCCGAGGCGAGGATAAAGGGTCAGTTCTCATATGAACTCTGGGTTTTTCCAGCTGAAGCAGAAACACATGAAGCAGCTCAGTCTCTCAGGGATCCCCAATATAATACAACACATTTGCCCTTTGGCTTTGAAGGCCAGGTTTTTGTACTGATGACGTTAAATAAGACACTGTTTAGTACAATCGAAAATTGTCCAGAATTTGGCAGTGCAGTTTTCTTCGCCATATGCCTTATTTTTCTTCCCTAGCATTTTCAATTGTCATTCATAGCCTTGTCCTATTACAGCTATCCCCATCAGACTCAGGAAGATCAAAACTGTCCTGTTCATAGCATCTACCATGCACGATGCCTGAGGAAAGCCAAGAAGATCATCAAAGACATTACCACCCAGGCCATCACTTGTTCACCCTGCTCCCATCTGGTCGACGTTACCGTAGCATCGGTTCACGCACTTCCAGACTAAAGGACAGTTTCTACCCACAGACTATTAGGCTCCTCAACCAGTAACACTGTTTTACCTATTCATGTTTCCACCTCCGGCACCAGATCACTTCTATTGCAGTGTTTAAGTATTTAAGGTCTGCATACCGGCCATATACACACTCCATTATGTATATAGTATACTAGCATATTCTGAACATACATTACTACTGGCACTCGATCACTTTCATCATCAAGTATTTATGGTCTGCACACTGTACATATTCTGACTCATTATGCACATTTTATAGTTATGTATAGTCTGTATATTGTTTTAAATTGTTTTTTATCCTTATTTTTATTATTCTTCTTAACTACGTGGTTGTTGCTTGCAAGGTCTTAAGAATTTCATTGTACAGTCTGATGCAAGTCACTCTGTATGTATGACAATAAAACTTTGAATCTTGAATCTTGTCCAGAATCAACAACCAGCGTTTCAAGTGTGTGACGAGGCAAGGTTGCTCCTGTCCTACCCAAGACAGTGATCAGCCAATCACCTGGATCCAAGACAGTCCTCAGCCAATCACCTGGAGCCAATTACCTGGCTGTACTGCGAGGCAGTGACTGTGCTGGTGTGCCAGTGTAGAGCCCCACACCAACAGCTATATTGATGTCTGCCCACTGAGGCATGTGTTTGTGTGTTTGTGTGTGATGTTTGTATTTGTTTGCGTGTGTGTCTGTGTGTGTAGTGTCTGCATATGTGGTGTGTGTGTGTCTGTGATGTTTGTATGTGCTTGTGTGTGTAGTGTCTGTTTATGAAGTGTGTGTGTGTGTGTGTATGTATGTGTGTGTGTGTGTCTGTGTGTGTGTGCGTGCGGTGTGTGTGTGTGTGCATGCATACCCTCCTGGTTATGATCCAGACTAGACCAGGTGTTTCAGAGAAATCAGCTGTGAATATCGTTCTGAACCAGACCACTTTCAGTACAGAACGATTAACTCGTGATAATTGTTTTTGGAGTGAAACTGGTGGAGTTACAATTTTACTTGAGCAGTATGTAACATTGGCATCTACGCAGGGTTAAAACATGAGCAACACAAACACACACACACACACTCACACACGCGCGCACACACACTCACACAACTGTGACATTTATAAGTTCCAAGAGAGCTAAGAGAATATGAAACAGCTCAATCCAAATACCGTGAGGAGTTTGTGTGAGTTTTTGAATGTTTGCTCTATCGTCTAGCTGGCCCTGACATAGAGCCTGTTCTGTTTATAGACACCAGGCTGTTGTTGATTCAGTTTGTTATTTTAACAGGACCACACAAGGCCTGTCAGAAACATAGCTAATATTCATGGTTTTTAGAATTTATGAATTTTCGCCAGTTTGCTTTTGCAGTAAAAATCCTACATCTGGAAGATAATCCTACACCTGGAAGATAATCCTACACCTGGAAGATAATCCTACACCTGGAAGATAATCCTACATCTGGAAGATAATCCTACACCTGGAAGATAATCCTACACCTGGAAGATAATCCTACACCTGGAAGATAATCCTACACCTGGAAGATAATCCTACATCTGGAAGATAATCCTACACCTGGAAGATAATCCTACACCTGGAAGATAATCCTACACCTGGAAGATAATCCTACATCTGGAAGATAATACACCTACTGGAAGATAATCTGGAAGATAATACACCTGGAAGATAATCCTACATCTGGAAGATAATCCTACATCTGGAAGATAATCCTACACCTGGAAGATAATCCTACATCTGGAAGATAATCCTACATCTGGAAGATAATCCTACACCTGGAAGATAATCCTACATCTGGAAGATAATCCTACATCTGGAAGATAATCCTACACCTGGAAGATAATCCTATGGGAATATTACTGAAGCAGTAGAATAATCCTACAAGAATATTACTGAAGCAATGAAATAATCCTACAGAAGGAATATAATACTACAGGATTATAAAACAGATGCAGTGTAGTAATCATACAGACAGATGATAATACTACAGGATTATAAAACTGAAGCAGTGGAACAACAGAAGTTAGATAATCCTACAGGATTATAAAACTGAATAGCATCAGGACGTCTGAAATGTTGTGTTGGTTATTTAATGGAAATATTTTGTATAGAGGTCAAACCATTTTTAGTAAAATCAAGTTTGAAACAAAAGGATGATTTAATGAAGACATGGCACCTGCCTACAGCTTCCACAATGTGTGGAAGAAATGTCACACTACGCTTTTAAAAAGAATATATATTTATTTTCTTCACAAAACCGGCTCACATGAAGTTGTTTGCTGTCGGAGACTTGCCTTGGCTTAAAGGGGCTTGCGTGTCTTAAAAACAAATCAAGCTAATTTAGTCGGAACAATTCTCAAACGAATAACCAAATGATTGTGTGTATAGTGATGTATAGTGAGCTGCTGGCACTTTTAATCAATGGGATATAAGAGGGTCGGAGCAGTGCACTCATTGCTTCGCATTGTTCTATGTCACATTGTTTGTAGAGGTGAGTGTTTTTGTAACACGTTAGAATTGTTGTTTGAAGGTGCTTGTTTTAAGTCGCTATAGCATTTTCCT
This sequence comes from Dallia pectoralis, assembly GCA_029465975.1. Lineage (NCBI taxonomy): Eukaryota > Metazoa > Chordata > Actinopteri > Esociformes > Umbridae > Dallia > Dallia pectoralis. Next base: position 4,172,092 of record CM055734.1, read on the forward strand.
TTCATTCGACCAGTACGTGTTTTTGTCGCCGTTTACACATCCCAAAAAAGGCCCATGGCTTCATCCACACTCCGTGATGAGCTGTCGGAGCTAAAACAGTGTGTGCTTGACCACATCCCAAAAGCCCACATCAACTACAGAAAAGAAAAGTAGGGCACTGTTTAGGGAATAGACTGCCACTTGGAATACAGCCGTCCCTGTTTGGTCAATAGCTGCTGTGTGTCGCTGCTGTGGAGCAGGCTAAGCTAATTAGCGATGATTAGGAGCAGGATCACCAGGCTCCAGGGGGTTCCAGAGAGAGAAGCTTCATCCTCACCCAGCTGTGGGTCTCACTCCTTGGGGTTATGACCCCCACCTCACCACCCTGCTCTCTATCTCCTCTAAAGGCTTGTTAACTTTATGCTACATTAATCCTAAGACATGGAGAGCCATGCCGACCGATATGGTGTCAGGAGTGCGGGAGAGGGGAGAGGTGAGATTATGGATGCAGCAGATGCAGTTGTGTGTCTGTGTCATGCCGTTTGGCAGATTATACATAAATCTGGTTCTGGTGACAAATATGCCTTTAAAAGACAGTAACTATGTGATTGTGGTGGTCTCAGTGTTGAGTTTGGGACAGGATTATTACATGTGCAAACCAATAGCCCATGAGTCATACCTTTACTCTCTTACATCCGTACTGACTGTAAGGCACTTCCGAGTTTGGACGTAGGCTCCGCCCATACTGTGGAGTCCACCAATCATACCATTTTAGCCTCCGGGACAGATCTGGCTCCAGGAGAAGATTCATGATGAGTCTAACCTGTTAAAGGCCAAATGAGTGAGATTGATAAGAACGCACTAGAACCGAGACAGAGAGGCTGCAAAGCACATGGGTAGATGGACAAGGTTAAACTAATTGTGCTTAAAGAATGATGGAAGGTACATGCAATAGGTAAAGACTGGTACAGCAAGAGACGATTAAGTGGAGAGACGGAGGGAGAGTAAGAGGAGAGAGAAACGGAGAGATAGACAGAAAAGGAAGGAGATGTGTGGACAAGTGAGAGAGGTTGAAAGTGTGAAGAAGACGTTTCACATCGTTGAGCTCTATTCAGACTGAAAATAAGTTGAAAAGTAGCATTTATTTTTATGCATTCAGTTCAATAGTTGCCATTCATTTTACGTTGCCAACTAGTGTTAGCCCAGTTGCCTAATAGTCAGTGGTCTCTGTCAGTGGTCAGCGGTCTCTATCAGTGGTCAGCGGTCTCTATCAGTGGTCAGCGTTCTCTATCAGCGGTCAGCAGTCTCTATCAGCGGTCAGCAGTCTCTATTAGCGGTCAGCGGTCTCTATCAGTGGTCAGCAGTCTCTATCAGCGGTCAGCGGTCTCTATCAGTGGTCAGTGGTCTCTATCAGCGGTCAGCGGCCTCTATCAGCGGTCAGCGGTCTCTATCAGCGGTCAGCGGTCTCTATCAGCGGTCTCTATCAGTGGTCTCTATCAGTGGTCTCTATCAGCGGTCTCTATCAGCGGTCTCTATCAGCGGTCTGTCTTTCAACACATTCTGGTCCAATAATGAATAAAATGCCAGATAAATATATACCTTAAAAAATGTGAATCCAAACCGGCTCACCTAATAGTGCGTGTGTAGCGTGTGGATATTTATAACCGAAAGTGAGTCATCGCGTTAAAATAAACAAAGCTACTGAGCTTTATAAATCTGTGCACGTGCACGTGCACGCCCGCGCACCTGGCTGAAGCGTGCACGTGTCACCGGCCGCAGTGATGTTTACTCCAGTCGCTAGGCAACCAACCTAACGTGCCAGTGAGCGTGTGGGCAGCAGACACGTTGTGTCGAAGTGGTTGTAATTCTGCAATTAGCTATTTTAATTCCCACAGGGAACATCGACCCCCGGTTAAAGGAAGGGGTTCACCCTAATTGTTTCCGGGCAGTACTCTATTCAGGGCTGTTTGCAATATTGCACGATCACTGTTCCTCTCTTAGTTTCAGTCACTTAGCATACAGTAGCTTCTCATCCAGATCAACTTTCAGCATCCAGTGCATAAATGAATATATTTTCTCAAACTGGTCTCTGTGGGAATTGAACCTAAAATAACGCAGACTTGCTTCTATCCTGCAAGCTACTGTACATGGGACTCCTCCTCTAAAGGACTCTAACCTTCTTGTTATTTCTGTCCCCTGAATTAAATATCAGATAGACGGAGAGAGTGTTGGAGGACCACGGTCTGGGGAGAAAATCGTTTTGGGTTTCTTTCTTTCTTTCTGACCCACAGGATGCAGGGTCAAGCCAGTAGTGTTTGTATAACGTACACTGTGGTGTTTAACTAGTCATGAAAGTATTGTACCGTTTTTTTTTTTTGTAGTTTTTTCATTTAAACAAAAACGGGTTGTTGAAATGATGTTAGGCATTCAATATGATCGTAATTCTTAAAAACAATCAAGCAAACAGAGAATGTTCCCTAATGCAGATTAAATCTTAAAGGATTGTAAATCCTGTGTCCATGTGAAGTGACAGCAGAGGAGAAGAAGGTTTCTCCAATTAAGTTAAGAATAAACTTTCACAATATCTCATCTGACGAGGAGAGAAAGATGGTGTTGGGGACATGGGTCCCCTTGTTGCCACAGAGAGCTGGTAGTTCCATTCACCAAACATAAGGGGGCAGCACACTCTTCTGCCTTTCCTCTGCTTCTCTGCCTGCGTAAGCTGCTTTCCTGGGACCCTTTTCAATCCCCTCTTAAACGAGCAAATACAAGCTTTTTTTTTGCAAAAAACAAGCAGTAAAAAAGTACTCTGAGGAAAAGAAGGAACAGCATGCTGGAAATCCGCTCCATCTGATTGATTTTGGATTGAGGTTCTCTCATCTCATCTTCAACCGCTTATCCGGGGTCGGGTCGCGGGGGTAGCAGCTCTAGCAGGGGACCCCAAACTTCCCTTTCCCGGGCAACATTAGCCAGCTCTGACTGGGGAATCCCGAGGCGTTCCCAGGCCAGTGTGGAGATATAATCTCTCCACCTAGTCCTGGGTCTTCCCCGAGGTCTCCTCCCAGCTGGACGTGCCTGGAACACCTCTCTAGGGAGGCGCCCAGGTGGCATTCGTACAAGATGCCCGAACCACCTCAACTGGCTCCTTTCTATGCAAAGGAGCAGCGGCTCTACTCCGAGTTCCTCTCGGATGACTGAGCTTCTCACCCTATCCCTAAGGGAGAGGCCAGCCACCTTTCTGAGAAAACCCATTTCGGCCGCTTGTACCCGCGATCTAGTTCTTTCGGTCATGACCCAGCTTTCATGACCATAGGTGAGGGTAGGAACAAAGATTGACCGGTAGATCGAGAGCTTTGCCTTTCGGCTCAGCTCTCTTTTCGTCACAACGGTGCGGTGAAGCGAATGCAACACCGCCCCCGCTGCTCCGATCCTCCGACCAATCTCCCGCTCCATTGTTCCCTCACTCGCGAACAAGACCCCGAGGTACTTGAACTCCTTCACTTGGAGTAAGGACTCATTCCCTACCCGGAGTAGGCACTCCACCGGTTTCCTGCTGAGAGTCATGGCCTCAGATTTAGAGGTGCTAACCCTCATCCCAGCCGCTTCACACTCGGCTGCGAACCGATCCAGTGAGTGCTGAAGGTCATCGACCGATGAGGCCATCAGGACCACATCATCCGCAAAAAGCAGTGATGTGACCATCAGCCCACCGAACGGGAACCCCTCCCCCATGACTACGCCTTGATATCCTGTCCATGAATATTACAAACAGGATTGGTGACAAAGCGCAGCCCTGGCGGAGGCCAACCCCCACCTGGAACGAATCCGACTTACTGCCGAGAACACGGACACAGCTCATGCTTTGAGCGTACAGAGATTGGATGGCCCTGAGAAGAGACCCCCTCACCCCATACTCCCGCAGCACCTCCCACAAAGATCCCGGGGTACCCGGTCATACGCCTTCTCCAGATCCACAAAACACATGTAGACTGGATGGGCATACTCCCAGGCCCCCTCCAGGATCCTTGCGAGAGTAAAGAGCTGGTCCGTGGTTCCCGGCCAGGACGAAAACCGCATTGTTCCTCTTCAATCTGAGGTTCGACTATTGGCCGAACCCTCCTTTCCAGCACTTTGGAGTACACTTTACCAGGGAGGCTGAGGAGTGTGATACCTCTGTAATTGGCACACACTCTCTGGTCCCCCTTTTAAAGAGGGGAACCACCACCCCGGTCTGCCACTCCTCTGGCACTGTCCCAGACTTCCATGCAATGTTGAAGAGGCGTGTCAACCAAGACAGCCCTTCCCCACCCAAAGCTTTTAGCATTTCTGGACGAATCTCATCAGTCCCTGGGGCTTTGCCACTGTGGAGTTGTTTGACTACCTCAGCGACTTCCCCCAGGGAAACTGACGATGACCCTCCATCAGCCTCCAGCTCTGCCTCTGTACTAGAGGGCGTGTAGGTCGGATTCAGGAGCTCCTCAAAATGCTCTTTCCAGCGCCCGATCACATCATCAGTTGAGGTCAACAGTGTCCCATCCTTACTGTACACAGCTTGGATGGTTCCCCGTTTTCCCCTTCTGAGGTGCCGAACGGTTTTCCAGAAGCATTTTGGTGCCGTCCGAAAGTCCTTCTCCATAGCTTCTCCAAACTTCTCCCACACCCGCTGCTTTGCCTCTGACACGGCAGCGGGCTGCAGCCCTTCGGGCCTGTCGGTACCCTGCAACTGCCTCCGGAGTCCCCAGGGCTAGCATATCCCTGAAGGCCTCCTTCTTCAGTCGGACAGCTTCCCTGACCACCGTGGTCCACCACGGTGTTCTAGGTTACCACCCCTTGAGGCACCTAGGACCTTGAGACCACAGCTCACCGCCGCAGCTTCAGCAATAGAAGCTTTGAACATTGCCCACTCAGGTTCAATGCCCCCAACCTCCACAGGGATGCCTGAAAAGCTCCGCCGGAGGTGTGAGTTAAAGATCTTTCGGACAGGGGCCTCCTCCAGACGTTCCCAGTTCACCCGCACTACCCGTTTGGGCTTACCTGGTCTGTCCAAAGTCTTTCCCCACCCTCTGATCCAACTCACTACCAGATGGTGATCAGTTGACAGCTCTGCCCCTCTCTTCACCCGAGTGTCCAAAACATGCGGCCTTAGATCAGCCGATACGATTACAAAATCGATCATTGACCTTCGGCCTAGGGTGCTCTGGTACCATGTACACTTATGCGCCTCCTTATGTTCGAACATGGTGTTTGTTATAGACAATCCATGACTAGCACAGAAGTCCAATAACAAACGACCGCTCGGGTTTAGATCAGGGAGGCCGTTCCTCCCAATCACGCCTCTCCAGGTGTCTCCATCGTTGCCCACATGTGCGTTGAAGTCACCCAGCAGAATGATGGAGTCCCCTACTGGAGCCCTATATAGGACTCCCTTCAGGGTCTCCAAGAAGGCTGAATACTCCGAACTGCTGTTTGGTGCATAAGCACAAACAACAGTCAGAGTTTTCCCCCCCACCACCCTTAGGCGTAGGGAGGCAAACCTCTCATCCACCGGGGTAAACTCCAACACCACCGTGCTCAGACGTGGGCTCGTGAGTATCCCCACACCAGCCCGCCGCCTCTCACCCTGGGCAACTCCAGAGAAGAACAGAGTCCAACCCCTATCCAGGAGTAAGGTTCCAGAGCCACGGTTGTGCGTAGAGGTAAGTCCCACCAGATCCAACTGGTATCGCTCCACCTCACGCACAAGTTCTGGCTCCTTCCCCCCCAGTGAGGTGACGTTCCACGTCCCCAAAGCAAGCTTCTGCCGCCCGGGTCTGATCCGTCGAGACCCCCCACCTTCACTGCCACCCATATGACAGCGCACCCGACCCCTGCGGTTGTTCCTGTGAGTGGTGGGCCCACAGGATTGGATTGAGGTTCAGAACAAAAAATAAAATATTGTTTAATATGGTTTTTGGAACTTCAGACAGGCATGTTGAGCTGAGATTGAGGCCTTCAACAGGCGTTTGGCCTCATTGAAATGGAGGCAGCTGTGTTTTCAAGCATGTGGGATTACAGACAGGTCATAGTGAGTACCATCCAGCCCAGAGAGCTAAATCATATATATAAATATATATATATTTATATATATATATATATATTAATGCTAACCACATTGCAAATCTTGGACCAAAAGCTAACTCTATAATATTCTCGTGGGAACCTCAGATTATCAGCGGAAGACCAGAACACAGTCCGTAACCATGGTTTCATAACACTCATCTCAAGTGAGGTAGAAGGTCTACTTTCAATGTCATTGGTTGCCAAGGAAGTTCTTTGGGTGAGCGGCCTGCCGAGAAACATTAAATAGAATTTAATTATATTGGATGTAAGTTTGTAGAGGTTTAACAACAGCTGTCTGTTTTGGTACTAATGCACTTATATCTGAGTGGCTTGTTATTCATTTCACAAATCATTTCAATTGCAACCCTATTCTTTTGCTGTTTTGATTGAATGTTTTTGGTTGTAAGGAGAGAACCACAAATTCGCTGACCTTTTCCCATCACAGCGCTGTCAAACAATGTAATAATTTTCCCCCTGATGAGAACAAACAGAGCCGCTGTCACTGGGTCCGACCCGATTGATATTCTCTGTGTGAAACTGAACAAAGGCGGAGCTGGGGAGACTGTCAGTCAGTCACGTGGACTTTACCCCACTGAACACCAATACAGAACACCAATACAGCCTAGACCCCTTTATCCTAGTCACTGTCTCAATCTCATTTGTTCATATTTCTCTTTTTGTATTGTATTCTCTTCTCTCTCATCTCTTTAACTTTCTCTCTTTACCGCCATGGAGCCAACTCTCAAACATCTGATTAGGCACGCATTACACCATAAATATATATTACACATGAGCTGGTTGATGTGATTATCTTCAATTAGTTCTGCACTCCAACTTTTCATTCTTCCACACCAATCAGTTGTGCGGTTTGCTGATATTTAATGATTGCACAGCATCCTGGAAAATAATTCCTGTTTGTTAGGGTATTTTGGAGATATGCTCATTACAGTTTGTGCACCTTCAATATCGCGCTGACGAAAATCCCTATTCGGGAACAAAGAGAATATTCGTAGTATAGGTTATTTAGGGTTAGCCCGGGTTTGTAGCAGGGGTTTTTAGCAGGGGTTTGTAGCAGGGGTCTGTAGCAGGGGTCTGTAGCAGGGGTCTGTAGCAGGGGTCTGTAGCAGGGGTTTGTAGCAGGGGTCTGTAGCAGGGGTTTGTAGCAGGGGTCTGTAGCAGGGGTCTGTAGCAGGGGTTTGTAGCAGGGGTTTGTAGCAGGGGTTTGTAGCAGGGGTTTGTAGCAGGGGTCTGTAGCAGGGGTTTGTAGCAGGGGTTTGTAGCAGGGGTCTGTAGCAGGGGTCTGTAGCAGGGGTTTGTAGCAGGGGTTTGTAGCAGGGGTCTGTAGCAGGGGTCTGTAGCAGGGGTTTGTAGCAGGGGTCTGTAGCAGGGGTTTGTAGCAGGGGTTTGTAGCAGGGGTCTGTAGCAGGGGTCTGTAGCAGGGGTTTGTAGCAGGGGTTTGTAGCAGGGGTTTGTAGCAGGGGTTTGTAGCAGGGGTTTGTAGCAGGGGTCTGTAGCAGGGGTTTGTAGCAGGGGTTTGTAGCAGGGGTCTGTAGCAGGGGTTTGTAGCAGGGGGGGGGGTTGTAGCAGGGGTTTGTAGCAGGGGTTTGTAGCAGGGGTTTGTAGCAGGGGTTTGTAGCAGGGGTTTGTAGCAGGGGTTTGTAGCAGGGGTTTGTAGCAGGGGTTTGTAGCAGGGGTTTGTAGCAGGGGTTTGTAGCAGGGGTTTGGGCAGTCTTCCCATAATGTGTTATATGACATTGTTTATGTGACAAGGCATCAAGGTGGGTGGTATGTAGCCAAATCACCACAGCCCAAAGCTAGCCTGAGGCATGAAGCTACGGAGGGTTTTGACTGTGTTTACAGCTGAGTGTTAAGTAAAAATAAGCAGTCACGCCAGAGGTACACAGACTCAGATACCACAGCTTTAAAGCCCATCAGCATTCATGGTCTGAACCACCTGGTTTAAATTGGAGCACACCTAAATGTCATGTGTTAAATGCAGGAACAGCAATCCATTACAATGCTAACATTGGCATATTGAACTGTTTACAGGCCGTCCATCCAATCAGGTGGCTAACCTGCAAGGTTTCTATGGTGACTCAACTCTTGTTGTACACCACAGTGTGTGTCTGGGCGGCGATGCAGGGCGATTCATACCTGACCTGGAGTCAGTTCATCTGGCCAGGCTTCCCAATTTACCAAAGCCAACAGTCTCTCTCCCCTCGGCCCGCTCCCCTCTGCGCGGCCTGGAGCATCTCCATGGAAACCCTGTTGCCCGGGTGAAACAGTAGCCTCCTGGTTGGACTCCAATCTGACACAGACAGGCGGTTCCGTTTAAGGACCCAGGCCACTGGTGCTCAGTGCCCAGAGGAGACTCTCTGTGCGACCCAAATGCCACCTTGTGGTCTCCATGTGGCACACTCATTTTGACCAGGCCTTTGTTCAAGACTAGGGCACTATGTGAAGTAGTGTGCCAATTTAGACGCAGACTGAGGTAACTTTGGGCGGCACTACTGGATATGAGCTCGGATAATTATTCCTATAACGCTTTTGGGAGAGTAGAGAGTTACTCTGGTGGCTTCATCAAACGGAGGCGGTTTGCGTCAGCCACATATAGAGATCAGCATATTTATGCAGGTGCTCCGCTGCTAACCTCAACAACAAAATACAAGAACTTAGAGGTTGTCCTCTGTGTTATTCAACCTATCCAGTAAATGTAGAAGACAAGTTAGGACGGAATGTCTCCTCGATGAAACCCAACGCGGAGTGTGTCACAAGTCTCTTTCTGTTTCCCTGAAAACCAGAACTTCCTCTTGTGGAGTGGAGGTTGACAGCAGCAGCAGCGGTGTGTGTGTGTGCATATCTCTGAGTCAATGCCCTGTCTGTTTACCGGTTCTTTAAAGTGCAATGGATAGATTTCACATCTGCATTTAGATTAGGTTTCATCAACTGGCCTTTTCGTTTGCCTGGACTCCTATCAACTGTACCAATCATTAAATGTGTTGGTATCCACTGCTTGTAAATGCCGTCCAACGCTGGTAGCACTCATTATTAATTATCTAGTTTTTCTTTCTTTTGCACATTTCCTCTGTTCCTTTCATCCACATTTTTGTTCTCTCCTTTTATTTTTCTCTCTCTTTCTCAATGTCTTTCCATCCAGTGCTCCTACGTTCCTCCATGTGAGAGAGACAACAAGAAAAACAGGGAGAACGTGCTCTGGTGGCAGGACTACTGGACCAAAGAGCTGAGCTCCCAGTCCTTCATTTGTTTCTTCAACCAGCAGAGAAGGTGAGACCATGACTAAACAATTATAGACCCCTCTGCCATGGCCCTAGACCCCTTTACCCTATAGACCACTTTACCCTATAGACCCCTATACCCTATAGACCCCTTTACCCTATAGACCCCTTTACCCTATAGACCCCTTTACCCTATAGACCCCTATACCCTAGACCCCTTTACCCTAGACCCCTTTACCCTATAGAACCCTTTACCCTATAGACCCCTTTACCCTATAGACCCCTTTACCCTAGACCCTTTACCCTATAGACCCCTTTACCCTAGACCCCTTTACCCCATAGACCCCTTTACCCTATAGACCCCTTTACCCTATAGACCCCTTTACCCTATAGACCCCTTTACCCTATAGACCCCTTTACCCTATAGACCCCTTTACCCTATATACCCCTTTACCCTATAGACCCTTTTACCCTATAGACCCCTTTACCCTATAGACCCCTTTACCCTATAGACCCCTTTACCCTAGACCCCTTTACCCTATAGACCCCTTTACCCTATAGACCCCTTTACCCTATAGACCCCTTTACCCTAGACCCCTTTACCCCAGTCCTTCATTTGTTTCTTCAACCAGCAGAGAAGGTGAGACCATGACTAAACAATTATAGACCCCTCTGCCATGGCCCTAGACCCCTTTACCCTATAGACCCCTTTACCCTATAGACCACTTTACCCTAGCACCTATATAGCACCCTAGACCCCATTACCCTAGACCCCTTTACCCTAGACCCCTTTACCCTATAGACCCCTTTACCCTATAGACCCCTTTACCCTATAGACCCCTTTACCCTATAGACCCTTTACCCTATAGACCCCTTTACCCTATAGACCCCTTTACCCTATAGACCCCTTTACCCTATAGAGACTACCCTATACCCTATACCCTAGACCCCTTTACCCTATAGACCCCTATAGACCCCTTTACCCTAGACCCCTTTACCCTATAGACCCCTTTACCCTATAGACCCCTTTACCCTATAGACTCCTTTACCCTATAGACCCTATAGACTCCTTTACCCTATAGACCCCTTTACCCTATAGACTCCTTTACCCTTACCCTAGACCCCTTTACCCTTTATCCTATAGACCCCTTTACCCTATAGACCCCTTTACCCTATAGACCCCTTTACCCTATAGACCCCATTACCCTTTACCCTACCCTAGACCCCTTTATCCTATAGACCCCTTTACCCTATAGACCCCTTTACCCTATAGACCCCTTTACCCTATAGACCCTTTACCCTAGACCCCTTTACCCTATAGACCCCTTTACCCTATAGACCCCAGAAATCAAAATTAGTTTTTAAGTAGATTATGTACTTCTCAAATCAAGCCAGGCGATGTCACAGAGAGGCATATTCACAGGTGGGCCCAGCTTGACCTTTTATACTTCAGTTAAATTACATTATAACCAAGATGACCTTAATCCTGTTACAAAATCACAATACATCTCTCTCTCCTTCACACACAGCGGGTGAGCAGAACACCTGCCTCTATACCTGGAAGACATTAAATAACACCAGCATGTTTTTCCTCAAAACTATCTAGAGATTTGTCAGAACTGTCCCAGTTACCCTCATGTTTTTTTTTCTTCAAATGACAGCTATTTACATTTGAAAAATCTTTGGTCCACTAAATCTTAATTTAACAACCCATATCCTCTGGGGCAGGAAATGACACGTCCAGAGCCTGTAGGGAGGGGCCTGTGGGTAACACTTATCAACACTTCGCTATGGCTAATCTTCCCTTCAGTGTCTCCATGGCGACCCTTTGTAGACCCTATTGGCGAAGGACCCGGGTAGCAAGTGTGACAAAATGAATCAACACGTTCCGCTCCATGTGAGTCTTGGCCTCCCGACACACACGGGGTCTGGAGAGAATTTGGAGAACATTTCAGTTTTGTTTCATTCTTTTATTGATCTAGGCAGTTTGACATGTGTTTGACCGATTTCTTTTCTGGCAGGCTGTTGTTGTTTTTTTATCATTAGTAAATTGTTAGATTCACTAAATTTAAAGTCAGGATGGAACACAAATGTTCATGACAAACATTTATGACATTCTGTTTTTTTGAGCCATTTGAACTAAAGTTTGTCTGTGTCCTATATCCCTCCACTCTAGTTCTTGTTGGCTGTGTCCTATATCCCTCCACTCTAGTGTTTAGTTGGCTGTGTCCTATATCCCTCCACTCTAGTGCTAGTTGGCTGTGTCCTATATCCCTTCACTCTAGTGTTCAGTTGGCTGTGTCCTATATCCCTCCACTCTAGTGTTCAGTTGGCTGTGTCCTATATCCCTCCACTCTAGTGTTCAGTTGGCTGTGTCCTATATCCCTCCACTCTAGTGTTCAGTTGGCTGTGTCCTGTATCCCTCCACTCTAGTGTTCAGTTGGCTGTGTCCTATATCCCTCCACTCTAGTGTTCAGTTGGCTGTGTCCTGTATCCCTCCACTCTAGTGTTCAGTTGGCTGTGTCCTATATCCCTCCACTCTAGTGTTCAGTTGGCTGTGTGCTATATCCCTCCACTCTAGTGTTCAGTTGGCTGTGTGCTATATCCCTCCACTCTAGTGTTCAGTTGGCTGTGTCCTATATCCCTCCACTCTAGTGTTCAGTTGGCTGTGTCCTATATCCCTCCACTCTAGTGTTCAGTTGGCTGTGTCCTATATCCCTCCACTCTAGTGTTTAGTTGGCTGTGTCCTATATCCCTCCACTCTAGTGTTTAGTTGGCTGTGTCCTATATCCCTCCACTCTAGTGTTCAGTTGGCTGTGTCCTATATCCCTCCACTCTAGTGTTCAGTTGGCTGTGCCCTATATCCCTTCACTCTAGTGTTTAGTTGGCTGTGTCCTATATCCCTCCACTCTAGTGTTCAGTTGGCTGTGTCCTATATCCCTCCACTCTAGTGTTCAGTTGGCTGTGTCCTATATCCCTCCACTCTAGTGTTCAGTTAGCTGTGTCCTATATCCCTCCACTCTAGTGTTCAGTTGTCTGTGTCCTATATCCCTCCACTCTAGTGTTCAGTTGGCTGTGTCCTATATCCCTCCACTCTAGTGTTCAGTTGGCTGTGTCCTATATCCCTCCACTCTAGTGTTCAGTTGGCTGTGTCCTGTATCCCTCCACTCTAGTGTTCAGTTGGCTGTGTCCTATATCCCTCCACTCTAGTTCTTGTTGGCTGTGTCCTATATCCCTCCACTCTAGTGTTTAGTTGGCTGTGTCCTATATCCCTCCACTCTAGAAATGTGCTAGTTGGCTGTGTCCTATATCCCTTCACTCTAGTGTTCAGTTGGGTCCAGAACTCTGCATTCAATTCCTCCCCCCTCTCTTCTCCTCATGCTCATATGTTCAGGCCAAGCTGTGATGAAATCTACTTCCCCGCAGCCAAGGTTCCATCCCAGAATGCATTGCTCCATCTCAGAATGCATGGCTCAATCCCAGAATGCATGGCAGCCGACCCGGACTGTCGAGGCCTCTTAACGATCTTCTTCCTCCTTTCCTTCCCATCATCTTCTTCTTTTACTTCCATCTTCCTTTCTTGACAAATTTGGCTGTCTGTCTTGTCCCCCGTCAACCCCTGTCATCCACCACCTACATCCCTCCTTCAGACCCAGGAAACAAGTCAGTCCTCAGGGCAGGAATCCGTCTCCGGGATCTTGACGTGGCCGCAGTTAAGTCAAATGTGATGTACTTTGTCCCTGGATGCCATCCAGTAAACATCATCACAGAGTACCACAGCGTTCCCATTTAATCTGAAAAAAACGTTCCATGTGTCAATCCCTTGAGATTTGTGTTCAGGACTAAAGTGCCTGTTGGACGGCACATTGCCCTCTTCGTCTTCATTTACTGCGTAACCATGGCACTCACCAATAACCTATTTTTACACAGTGTAAGCATAGCATTCTGTTGAACCTCTTTTTTGATTGTCTCTTGAATGCCACCCACTACCACCTGCTCTCTATCACCCCCTGCAGACCTGATGACGTACTGTGGCGGCAGTCCCACGACGCCAGCGTCCTCCTCCACTGCGTCCTCTGGCCAATGGTGAGCCTCCTCTTGGGAACCCTCATCGTACTGCTCACAGTGTGCGCCCGGAGTCTGGCCGTGCGCGCCGAGGCCATCCAGAAGAGGAAGTGCTCGTACGAGCTGGCCAACAGCTCAGAGCAGGGCAAGACGACGCCCACCATGAACACCGCCTCCTCCAGGACCCTGCCCATGTTTGCCGTCCCCGTTCGCCGCAGAGACAGAGAACAGGAACACTAGGTCGATCGATGGGCAAACTGAGACTGAGAAAGTGTGCTTGACAATGAGACGTGCCGAGGTGAGACGAGACGTGACGAGGTGAGACGTGACGAGGAGAGACGTGACAAGGTGAGACGTGACAAGGTGAGACGTGACGAGGAGAGACGTGACGAGGTGAGACGTGATGAGGAGAGACGTGACGAGGTGAGACGTGAAGCGTGACGAGGTGAGAGGTGACAAAGTGAGGCGTGACAAGGTGAGGCGTGGCGAGGTGAGGCGTGGACGAGGTGAGGCGTGGACGAGGTGAGGCGTGACGAGGTGAGAGGTGACATGGTTAGAGGTGACATGGTGAGGCGTGACGAGGTGAGGCGTGGAGGTGAGGCGTGGTGAGGCGTGACGAGGTGAGGCGTGGCGAGGTGAGGCGTGGCGAGGTGAGGCGTGACGAGGAGAGGCGTGACAAGGTGAGGCGTGACAAGGTGAGGCGTGACAAGGTGAGGCGTGACGAGGTGAGGCGTGACGAGGTGAGAGGACGGCGTGGCGAGGTGAGGCGTGAAGCGTGACGAGGTGGCGAGGTGAGCGTGACGAGGTGAGACGTGACGAGGTGAGACGTGACGAGGTGAGACGTGACGAGGTGAGACGTGACGAGGTGAGAGGTGACATGGTGAGAGGTGACATGGTGAGACGTGACGAGGTGAGACGTGACGAGGTGAGACGTGACGAGGTGAGACGTGACGAGGTGAGAGGTGACATGGTGAGACGTGACGAGGTGAGACGTGACAAGGTGAGACGTGACAAGGTGAGACGTGACGAGGTGAGACGTGACGAGGTGAGACGTGAAACGTGACGAGGTGACAAGGTGAGACGTGACGAGGTGAGACGCGACGAGGTGAGACGTGAAACGTGACGAGGTGACAAGGTGAGACGTGACGAGGTGAGACGCGACGAGGTGAGACGTGACGAGGTGAGACGTGACGAGGTGAGACGTGACGAGGTGAGGCGTGAAATGTGACGAGGTGAGAGGTGACAAGGTGAGACGTGACGAGGTGAGACGTGACGAGGTGAGACAAGACGAGGTGAGACGTGACAAAGTGAGACGTGATGAGGTGAGACGTGAAACATGACGAGGTGAGAGGTGACAAGGTGAGACGTGACGAGGTGAGACGTGACCTGATGCAATGAGATGTGAGGAGACAGGTTGGTATGAAACGATTACCTTAGAGAAGCTGTGTCTTGTACTGAACTCCCATTGGGATTGTGCACCTGGAAACGCTGGTCTGTCTTAGGTTCCTCCGTGTTCCCTCTGTATGTATATTACAAACCATTGTGCCAGCTCAGCTACCATCTGGACGTTGCCCAACCCCCGCCGTAGGCATTTATCTGACGCCCGACGTGTGTTTTAACGTGTGTCGGGTTCCTCTATGATCTAGCAAACATCTAACAGTGACTGCTGCTTCTGATCGTGGTCGTGTGTTTTCCGCTGGTCTTCTCTGTCTTCTGAGCTTTAGTGTTGATTGTGCTGTGGCTGATTATTCTGTGGCTTTCACACCGGTTGGGTTTTTTTCTCAGTCGGTCGAATGGCTTCAAACTGAACCGAGCACACGGGAGGACAGCCATTCTTACAGCAGTTTTCTTCAAGAATGGAGGCAGAAATCGTGGAACATGCTGTGCAGAACTGAGTATTAGCCCATCTACATCTATTACCCAAATTAGCATTTGATTGCCTAATATGAACGCATCTAACATTGATTGTGTAATTCATTAAAGTAACATATAGGTGATTTGGATAAATGCTTATGCACTGTAAAAACTTCTGATTTGTGCTTCAACTGATACAATGTCAGAACATGAACACTATTGTCATCTGTTTACAGAGTACGAAAAGTATTCTGAAATTCAGCAATCATACCTTCAAAATACCTTAAGAAAATCTGTCATATTGTGATTGTGCTCTTTTCTTTGTACCTCTTGCCTTTTGCTTAACCTGTTTCAAACCAACATTTACCACTTCATTATACCAGCTAAGTCTTATTAAGTACACCAGAATGACGCTGCAACATAAATTCTATTGTGCTTTTCAAGAACCCCCAAAGCTGCTAGACTGAGCTTCGTATTTAGCTGTCTCATTCCTTGGGTACGTTACAGCAGGTCTTCAACTCTTCAAATCTTCAACTCTTCAACGCTTCAATTCTTCAACTCTTCAACTGTCATCTGGGACACTCGGCGATTCCAAGCATTAAAGCCATTCCACAGCTATCACACCTGATTCAAAACTCATAATTCAACTCTTTATATAGGTAAATCAAATGATCATGTAGCACGATATTGTGAAATAGAGTGACTAAAGGTATCTGAGCAGAGTCTGGTGTCACCCTGTTTAATCGCCACTGGAAAATAGACAAGCTGATTCAGGTCAGAGGAACTCTGTGACAGGAATCCGTGGATCGTTCTGGCGTGTGTTTAGCTTTACGGTAGCCGTTATACAGCCCTTTGCCTGTGTTGTCTGTCTGACCTTTTCTACAGGCAGTCGTTGTCTTTTGTCCACAATGCAAACTGAATGGTTTTCTCACAACGGTAGCAGGATTTTGTTTTCAAAAGTGTGTTGTCCATCTGTTACTTTCTTTAGCCTCACTTTTTGCTCTGTACAGTCTGAACGTGCACAGGTGGCCAGTTTGTAAAGCTGGTTTGTGTTTTTTAATCGACTGGATATAAAGCTCATTACTCCTCGCTCCAAAGAAATAGTTTGCTCTCTCACTTACATCATCGGATATTGTTTCACTTGTTTGTTTTCTACAAAAGCTAAGAAATTGTTGTCCTTTGCTAAAAATGTATGGTGCTTTATTTATATATATATATATATATATACAAATATACATTTATATAAGTATATATACAGTAAATCACAAAAGTGAGTACACCCCTCACATTTTTGTAAATATTTGATAATATCTTTTCATGTGACAACACTGAACAAAAAGGCACTTTCTTCAATGACACACTGAAGAAATGACACTTAATAACTCAGCACACAGCCGTTAATGTCTAAACCGCTGGCAACAAAAGTGAGTACATCCCTAAGTGAAAATGTCCAAATTGTGAATTATTTCCCAGCACTGCTTTAACCCTCTTGGGCATGGAGTTCACCAGAGCTTCACAGGTTGCCACTGGAGTTCTCTTCCACTCCACCATGACGACATCACAGAGCTGGTGGATGTTAGAGACCTGCGCTCCTCCACCTTTGTTTGAGGATGCCCACATATGCTCTATAGGGTTTAGTGAAAGCGGTGACACCAAATTTAACACACCTGCTCCCCATTCGCACCTGAGACCTTGTAACACTAACGAGTCACATGACACTGGGGAGGGAAAATGGTTTGTTGAGCCCAATTTGGACATTTTCACTTAGGGCAGTACTCACTTTTGTTGCCAGCGGTTTAGACATTAACGACTGTGTTGCCACAGCAAAGTGCCATTTCTTCACTGTTGCCTCACGAAGAGATATAATCAAATATTTATAAAAATGTGAGGGGTGTACTCACTATTGTAAGATACTGTACATATATAAGCCATGTGCTCATGTGACTGCAGTAAAAGGTTTAGGTGACTTGTACAAAATTATCTGTTAGATTGGGAAGAGAGCGTTTTTTTAAAAGCCAATTCATAAACTTATACTTTATAATTATGATGAATAGTGCCTGATATAAATCTATAATAAAAGAACAAGTTATTGTCTTCACAATGACCTAGTATGTTACTGAACTGTATCCCTTTTCTTTCATGGAATCGTTACCGTTATTAATTGAGCCATTATTCTGAAAACCAGACCTACAAAGAGTGTTGTGACGGTTACCTAGTTACGGTTGAATGGCAGATTTGAGTGTGATGATGGTGTCTGTCTAGTCCTCATTGCAGAGTCTGTTCTGATTATTGTTGTTGTTTGTCTCTTGATATGAAAGCATCTGCCTCTAATTATGCACGTATTTAATAGAGGTTTCCATGACAGCCAAGCTTATTACAGAGAAAGGGGCCCTAAGTTATTCTTAGAAGCTCTCTCTATGTCCATGTCTCAGATGGCATCCTGTTTTCTGGTCAAATGTAGTGTTAACAATTAAAGAACTATTAGAGTACAGGAGAGACTGGTGCACTATTAGAGTACAGGAAAGACTGGTGCACTATTAGAGTACAGGAGAGACTGGTGCACTATTAGAGTACAGGAAAGACTGGTGCACTATTAGAGTACAGGAGAGACTGGTGCACTATTAGAGTACAGGAGAGACTGGTGCACTATTAGAGTACAGGAGAGACTGGTGCACTATTAGAGTACAGGAGAGACTGGTGCACTATTAGAGTACAGGAGAGACTGGTGCACTATTAGAGTACAGGAAAGACTGGTGCACTATTAGAGTACAGGAGAGACTGGTGCACTATTAGAGTACAGGAGAGACTGGTGCACTATTAGAGTACAGGAGAGACTGTTGCACTATTAGAGTACAGGAGAGACTGTTGCACTATTAGAGTACAGGAGAGACTGTGCACTATTAGAGTACAGGAGAGACTGGTGCACTATTAGAGTACAGGAGAGACTGGTGCACTATTAGAGTACAGGAGAGACTGGTGCACTATTAGAGTACAGGGAGAGACTGGTGCACATTAGAGTACAGGAGAGACTGGTGCACTATTAGAGTACAGGAGAGACTGGCGCACTATTAGAGTACAGGAGAGACTGGTGCACTATTAGAGTACAGGAAGACTGGTGCACTATTAGAGTACAGGAGAGACTGGCGCACTATTAGAGTACAGGAGAGACTGGTGCACTATTAGAGTACAGGAGAGACTGGTGCACTATTAGAGTACAGGAAAGACTGGTGCACTATTAGAGTACAGGAGAGACTGGTGCACTATTAGAGTACAGGAGAGACTGGTGCACTATTAGAGTACAGGAGAGACTGGTGCACTATTAGAGTACAGGAGAGACTGGTGCACTATTAGAGTACAGGAGAGACTGGTGCACTATTAGAGTACAGGAGAGACTGGTGCACTATTAGAGTACAGGAGAGACTGGTGCACTATTAGAGTACAGGAGAGACTGGTGCACTATTAGAGTACAGGAGAGACTGGTGCACTATTAGAGTACAGGAGAGACTGGTGCACAGTACAGGAGAGACTGGTGCACTATTAGAGTACAGGAGAGACTGGTGCACTATTAGAGTACAGGAGAGACTGGTGCACTATTAGAGTACAGGAGAGACTGGTGCACTATTAGAGTACAGGAGAGACTGGTGCACTATTAGAGTACAGGAGAGACTGGTGCACTATTAGAGTACAGGAGAGACTGGTGCACTATTAGAGTAATCATAATTTCTGAAGAGAATGAGAGGAATGTTTGTTTGTTTTGTGTGTGTGTGTGTGTGCACGTGTGTACATTTGCCAAGATGGTGAGTTTGATTCCCGGATTTGCCCCAAGGAAATCTATTGTGTATTACATATTTGTAATTTCTAAGTTCTAATTTCTCGTCCCATTTCTATATTTGTTTTTCCACTCATTGTTGTATGGCTGGTGCTGAATTCTCAGAGGCTTGTCTTAAATGTTGAATAGTGGTTAGAGTCAAGTGCACAGAAATGGAAAACATGGAACATACAAATCAGTGATTTGGATCAGGACTCCTGTTCTATCCATTGGAATTCTATGGATTTAATTTTAATAGGGTGAGAGACCATGAGAGTAACAGCTGATCGTATCTGCTTGTGCTCCTGCATTTAGAGTACAGGAGAGACTGGTGCACTATTAGTGCCAGGTCTCTGTACTACCTCTATTACACCTCCCTTACTCTATATGGATAAACAAATCCACACTAGGTGAAAAGTTAATAATTTGTGTGTGATCCTGGTTTTGCTAGACTTGTAGGGAACAGATGTTCCTCTCTAAGATGGTAAAACCGGACAACCTCGCAATGAAAAATTCAACATTAACGTGAATAATGCAATAAAAAGCTTTGTTTTATGTTAAGACATTACGGATTAGGTTTTAGGTGTAATAAGAAAGGTTGGGCTAGTGAGGTTAGAGTTAGGGTTAGGTGTTGGGAAAACTGGAATCTTTTTTTGGGTTTCTACAAAGAAATCAAAAGTGATGTCCACACAAATATACTAAAACCGGTCGCCTCTAGGAAAATGTGACCTTAAGTTACAAGTTAGTCCAGATGTTAGTGCTAAGTTTAGTTCATGCACAAACGTAATTTAGGTTTAGGGCTAGAGAGCATGGATTTCTGGGTAATGTGTGAGCCCCAGGTCCCCACAAGACTAGAAAGACATGTGTGTGTGTGTGTGTGTGTGTGAGATAGAGAGAGATTGTGTGTGTGTGTGTGTGTGTGTGTCATGATTCTGCACTAACCTCTCTCCCTCTGGCCAATTTCCGATAATTTGCAAACAAAATTGTACGGATTCACCTTGGGAAAAACAACGGATGACGTCAATGCACTTTGTTCCTCTTTCCGGATGTAGCCACAGTCCCTGCTGGTAATGTTTTGGATTAAACCGAGGACCATTATAGAGACGACACCATGTGCCAGGCTGTGTTAATTCATGACGGCCATTGGCGCACATTGAGATTTATCCCGTACGTCTGTTGGGAAGCCTGTTGGCATTATCACGCTACTGTATTCCACGTACGCGGTCAATTATGAACAGGTTTACCTGTTCTTGACAGGGCCCCAAATCTCAATTTCCGCCTAAAATGACCCACCCCAATCTAAATGGATATTGCTCTGGAACAGAACCATGTAGGAAGATTTGGTAAAGGGCACAAACAGTCAGAATTTTGTGGAGATGCTCAATTAATTAAGGATAATGTAATACATAATATCTGAAAAACGCTGAAACACTTGGGTTCCCCTAGATCTCAGCATTATGCCAGGCTTTTTTCAAGCCGCTAGGTCGTTTATTCAGTGAGATACAGTCATTTTAGTGAGAGCATGTCTCTTTAAGAGAAGTGAGTGAGTGAACCAACCACTCCCAAACGGACAAAATACACTGCAGGCGACTGAGAACCCGCCCTCTTGGAGATTATCCATTAACCTTCAATTTCGACATCAGTTCTTACCCGGAAGCTGCCGTTTTCAGTGAAAAATACAGTCTTGTATGTTTAAAACTTCTATTCTCGACCGGATATGGATTATTATGGATTACTATGGGACATAAACGATGCTAATAATATCCCTGGGAATATAGGAAGATAAAAACGATCAACTTTGGCTGATGTAAGTAGAATATTATAGTATATTATCGCTATGGTTTAAAAATGTTTGCAACGATGATGAAGTCATTGTCCGCCATTAGTCCTTTCAATTGCAGTCAAACAGTCAAACCCCATTCATATTTCTCTAACATATTTCTCTTGATTGCTAAATATCTTTATTTATTAGGTAGGTTATATTCTTTCAGCAGTCATTATTGTAGAATTTGCATACTTAAATACAAAAGCATACGTCCCCTTCAAACATCAGGGGTTTATTAAATGAGGGTTAATGGATTCTGGCATGGACATTGGCCTTCAAGTCCTGGTGGGGTCTCCAGTTGCATCATCAACTGACCTCTCTTCACGTCCAATCATGAAGGAGAACAGTAACTACTTCAAAATAGAGATTCATAGATTCCTTACCGACAGGGGTCATAAAGGCGCGTATGCCCAGTCCTCTTTCCATCTCTATGGAACAGTTAATCCATAGAGAGGGCCCATAGAGGTGGCCCCTACACACACTGAGATCTGAGGCCCTTCTCTAGCAGACAGAATCAGGGTAATACTGTCTGTAAGATCAGTGCTCTTCAACCACTAGTCTCTACATGTTTTTTAGGTCGCCATTAACGTCCACCTGAAGATTACTTGGTCTTTGCACATAATTTATAACATAAATTATGCAGCTGACAATTATGGTTAATAGCGTATAACAATTACCATGTTTGATTATTATTAATTAATTAATTCATTATAATTATAATAATCATCATGAAACATTTTCAATTATCCAAGAGTTCAATAAATTCTCATTTATTTGATATGTTTAGCACGTTTAACATGGTTGCATAGGTAATAACTGATACTCAGACATATTGTCGACCTTATACACCGTATGTAATCTAATTGAACATTCAAAACATCCTTTAGCTCTTTCGCTGATGTATACGTGACACAAGCTGTAGATTAACATATAAGCCAATACACACAGACGTGGGCCACCAAATATGGGCACGTAATACAACATATATACATTCACATTCATCCAGTGTAAAGATATTTAGAAAAAGCATATCTCTTCCCTACAGATCTAGGCCATGTGACAGCTGTTATGTAAGACCACCAATGGTGCCCACGACAACGGTGCCCACGACAACGGTGATGCAATAAAATGTACAATCTTTACCGGCGTATTGAGACGGACCAACACCTTGGGAAGGCTATGTGTTTGTACAGGAAGTTGCCTCTGGCTCCAGACCACAGAGAACGCCCTAAAGACGCACCTCGACCTGTTGACTTTCTGGAGACATACTAAAGACTAATTTTTGCATGCCGGGTCAATCTAAATGGGATAAAATGACTTCATCAACCAGTGTGTTCACAGAATGTGAAGCTACTTGTGGAGATAATGCTCCGGTTACTAATTAATTATGCTTAATTAATATAACTTGTTCTTAAGGGATGAACGACCCATAGGTAACCAGACGCTGAAAGTAATGACTTGGTAAATTGCATATTCTTTCTTGTGAGTAATTATTGGAGACAAAGTACAGTTTCTGACACCAATTAGGACGACGCGTAAAGGCCTCGATTTGAATGTTTAGTCCCGGAGGTCAGGTGTGGGTTGGTTTGTGAGGTAGAAGTATTATAAATAGGTTGATAACAGCCTTCACATTGTTTTATCTGATTTGGGGCCTGATCAAAACTTAATTCGATTTTAGTCAATGATTGGCTTGATAAGAGAGAAGGGAATATAAGTATATACAGTATATTTAAAACATACAGCAAGGAGAACTTCTGAGGAATTCCCAGTGCAATTTCTCCCTTTAACTCCACATTATATAATCCCGGGATAGTATTTTATAACGTATATGCTGTATATATTTGTGTTGTATTTGCTATAGTTGGATACAGAAGTGAGTATGATGATCCTGGCAGTGGGCCAGAATCAAACACAAACTAAAGCCATGGATAGGTGACAAAAGGCAGTGGCCTTAACTGCTCCAGGCCACTCACGGGCAATTATTTTAGCGAAGAGGCGAACAAGACTAAACACTAATCGATTCTCTCTCGTGAAATTCAATAGTCCTGCCTACAGGGTAAAATACACATTTGTCCGCCGATTGACAAAAATATTAGGATTTGATTCTGTTCAGAACAGCTTTTTTTATTTGAAAAAAACAAAGGCTGTAAAAGAGAAAGTAATTGCATTTAGACGCCGTGTGCGTCCCAAATTACAGACTTTTCCTTATTTGGTCATCTATTTTAGATGCCATTCATTAAAATGGCCAAATAGGGGCACTTTGGTTCTTCCACTTTTTTCATAAAACATTCACATAATGACATCTGCTGAGGCAGAATCTGGGAGCTAGGGTATAGTCAGATACAGAAATGACCAGGGAAATGAAAAGGTCACTGTCTCAGCCACTTGACATCTCAGAGATCCAGTATGCTGACGTTTTATTCAATTCTCTTACTTTATACTCTGGATCTCCTGAGGATTTGGTCAGTATTGCTTACAGTGTGACTTTCCGTTTTTAGTTTTCAGTTATGTCGTACTGCCAGTCTTTTTTCTACTTTTAACTTTCACACTTTAATCACACTCCGTAGGCAATTCCTCCGGACATTGCATTGTAGAATTTAAACACTAACGTGTTTTTTATCTTCCCCACTATCAGATTACCACAGTCCTGTTACACTTTAACGCAGTCCTGTTACACCTTAACGCAGTCCAGTTACATATTACCACAGTCCTGTTACACATTACCACAGTCCTGTTACACATTACCACAGTCCAGTTACACATTACCACAGTCCAGTTACACATTACCACAGTCCAGTTACACATTACCACAGTCCTGTTACACATTACCACAGTCCAGTTACACATTACCACAGTCCTGTTACACATTACCACAGTCCAGTTACACATTACCACAGCCCTGTTACACTTTAACACAGTCCTGTTACACATTACCACAGTCCAGTTACACTTTAACGCAGTCCAGTTACACATTACCGCATTCCTGTTACACATTACCACAGTCCAGTTACACTTTAACGCAGTCCAGTTACACATTACCGCAGTCCAGTTACACATTACCACAGTCCAGTTACACATAACCACAGTCATGTCCCATGTTACACATTACCACAGTCTAGTTACACATTACCACAGTCCAGTTACACATTACCACAGTCCAGTGACTGTCTATTATGAACCAGCAACTACGATTGAGTAAAATATAATACAGGAATGGCTCTGTTGACACCCTTGTTCCTAAGTGTAGGGTCCCTTATAGGGTCAGACTTGGTGTGCTCTATTGGGCAAAGTGCAATATGGGACGTATGCTTTTACCAAGTCATATGTTGTGTTCATATCGTTCTGGGGGCTCAAACACTGAAGTAAACGCCTAATACTGAAGTAGCTGTTTGGTTTTGTCTTTATGTTTCCTGTAAGCTCTTAAAATGAAATGCTAAACAATAGCATAATAAGTCATATGGCAACAATGGAAGATAAAACGTAGCCAACTTTTTATAACATAAATACATTTACACACGTTTTTCCGTTACAATTCGTATAGACATTTTGATAGGTTGCAGTGAACCGACTATGTATAACAAAATGAATGGCTATATCCCTGTAGTGCTTTAGCTGTGACCAGGGTGGAAACATTTGAGGAACTTTCTATCAATTCCTTGGCTGGAAAGTCCCGGAGGATCGCAGATTACCTGTTTATTCCCTTCTGATTCATGGAAACCGGGGAATAATTGAATGTTTGAGAGATTGTACACCCTTGGGAGTGACATACAGTGTTTTCACTTGTCTTCGTTCTCGCTTGTTTTGGAAAGTCTCAGGCAGTTGTTAGCGACCCGTGTACACAAAATCTGGAAAAGAAAAAGACAGAAATAAGGACTGATATGAACATACTGACGTACTGAACTAGGCCATAATGTACTGAACTAGGCCATGACGTACTAAAACTAGGCCATAATGTACTGAACTAGGCCATGATGTACTTAACTAGGCCATGATGTACTGAACTAGGCCATGACGTACTGAACTAGGCCATGACGTACTGAACTAGGCCATGACATACTAAAACTAGGCCATAATGTACTGAACTAGGCCATGATGTACTGAACTAGGCCATTCCTTCATCCATTACAGTAGTATTAATGACCTAGGCTAAACAAACAGGGTTTTTAGCATTGTGTTCAGGATATTAATTCCATAGGCACTCAGACCCACGTATAACCGTATAACCGTCTAATTCCTATCCTTGTTTTAATCTGTTGCGTAAACCTGGATTATAATATATTAAAACTAGGGCTGGGATATTTAACGCGTTAATCTGATGCGTTAATTTCAAATGTTTAACGCGTTAAAATAATTTAACGCAATTAACGCACCACTTTATTAAGTTTCGGTTTCGGTTTGCTAAACCGAATTCAAATACCATAGAAGCAGCTCGTCTTTAGTTTATCATATAAAAGCAAACACATGGTCATTATTTACGTTACTAGAGAGTATATAGGACAGAAACACCCGATCATTATTGATGTTGCAATCCGCCAATCCGCGTTACTGCAGTAATGTGCGCCAAATCGGGCTTTTGACCAAACAAGTAACTGTTAACCGATGTTTTAGATAAATAGATAGAAACTGCCGCCCCGATAAACACAGTAGAAGACGAGGGACTGAAATAAATCATTCCAATTGCATTGGGATCCCCATCATACAATCTACCCTCTAAAACAATTGTTTTGAGACATAACCTGCTGGAGAAAGCAGAGAACGTCACTCTCATGGAGACCCTAACCAACCCGACATCACCAAACTTAATTTCACTTCATTCTGTTTGTCATTTATATTACAAAGGCTGTTATAGACTTCTTTAAAATTAATCTGGCAACTTTACATATAGTTCAATTATTTTGGCCTATAGGCTTACGTTCTAAAATAATCTATCTTTGACATTGATGGTTTCACCTTACACTTTGTCATTTTGTTTTTGAAAATGTTTTATTTCATTTGGACTATTGCCAAGATGATCCAGTATTTTTGATAACCTTCAGGGTTTAAATATATAACTTGCACTTCAACACTTTGTTTATAAAGTTGCTATATTTGATAAGAATGACTATTCTGTATTGTTCACAGGAGAGACTATCATAAAATAATGTATTTAAAATATACTTCATTGTGTTAATTGATTTATTTCATTGTTTCAAACAACTTGGGGAAAATGCGATTAATCGCGATTAATCACAGGATTGTGCGATTAATTAGTTAATTTTTTAAAATAAATTGACGGCCCTAATTAAAACATAGCTGGGGCTTTTCTCCAAAGTGCCTGTCAGCCATGCATACATCCAAGCCACCAAGCAGTATGTGTAGACAGGATTAAATCACAGGACTTTGTGGCTACAGTCGCAAATGCCCTCTCAAGCAAACGAAGGACCACATTGGCTGTGGTTGTCTGGCTGTGTCCACGTCGGTCTTACCGCGATAGTATTCCGGGTTGAAATTCTCATAGATGGGATAGAGGGGGTTCTCCTGCTCGCTACGGAGCTTCCTGGCCCTCAGAACATCTCGGACACACTGATGGAGGTACGCGTACTGGCACTGTACAGGAAACATAGGGATTAGAGTACTTCTGTTGATCTGCACCTAACGTGTTTTCTTTTCTTCCCCAATATCCGATTAACTAACAGGAGATAAAAACCTACAACCGTTACCATGGCGAGGCTTTAGAACACAGGTTTGTGATGAAGAGTTTAACACTGTGTGAAAAGGGCTTTCATCTCATCGACCTGAAGCCAGCCTGAGAGGCTACGACAGGCCGTCTCACGGTCAGACGTGGCACTGTCATTACCTCAGTCTGCACCATGTGTGAGCGGTGGAGCCTCAGGTCGAACACACAGCCGTAGATGTCCACTGTCTCACGGCGGCCGTCCAGCTGCTGTAAGACCCGGTCCAGGACGATGAAGGTGCCGGTTCGACCCACGCCGGCGCTGAGTGAGGAAGGAACAGAGGGGGAGGACGGAGTGAAAGGTCGGGGGGGAGGGAGGAGAAACGGGGAGGGAGGACGGAGCGAAGGGCCGGGGGGAGGGAGGAGAAAGGGGGAGGGAGGACGGAGCGAAGGATCGGGGGGAGGGAGGAGAAAGGGGGAGGGAGGACGGAGCGAAGGGTCGGGGGGAGGGAGGATGAAGCGAAGGGTCAGGGGGAAACGGGGAGGGAGGACGGAGTGAAAGGCCGAGGGGAGGGAGGAGAAAGGGGGAGGGAGGACGGAGTGAACGGCCAGGGGGGAGGGAGGATGGAGTGAAGGGTCGGGGGAGGGAGGAGAAAGGGGCGAGGTTTACATCAGAGATATTTACTGTCATTATACATGCATTCATTGGTGAAGAAATAAGCTTGAAATGGCTGGATATTACTGTTTCATTGCATTATTGTGCCTACAGGGTACCAAGTAGAATGCAATAAAATCAACCCCTCCATGGCTTAAACAAAGACTGGCAGCCCCCCCCATCTCCGATCCCCCTGGCAGCAGCCCCCCCCCCCACACACACAGATTGTTGCTCTGACAGTAATGATAAACAATGAAGATCTCCATCCATCATCTACTACAGTGAACATAACAGTATTACATCTGAGTTATAATGCCTCCATGAGCTCCTGCCCAGCAGAACTGGCAGGCTTCCCTCACATTGGTCGCAAATAAAAGTATCATCTGGGAAATAAGTGGGAGCTGGTCAGGGGAAGCAATTCATTCGTCTAGGGTGAAGCGTTTAGCGTGAGAATAGTGGTTTGAATCCCCAAGCGGACAATGTGAAAACGAAGTTGTTGTGGCCCTGAGCAAGGCACTAAACATGCATTTCTCCTGTTAGTTGTTCTGGTATGGTAAATGCTGCGCTTTTTTATATGGGAAGTACATGGGACAAAAACTCATGACAACATGA
Source organism: Dallia pectoralis (assembly GCA_029465975.1). Lineage (NCBI taxonomy): Eukaryota > Metazoa > Chordata > Actinopteri > Esociformes > Umbridae > Dallia > Dallia pectoralis. The sequence continues at coordinate 4,199,878 of CM055734.1, forward strand.
CTTCGAAGTATTATCTGTTCTGGCGGCCACCACATATTTTAGGGGGAAACCATTTAAGTGAACTTTACACTTCAAAGCTTATTTCATTGGGCCTTCGGAGAGGCGCAAACGGTCTACGTTCTGCCGGACGGTAAAAAGAGTTCCAGTCTACCAACTGTATGGAGCCATTAATGACGCGAGCCAGAACAGATCTATCTGCCAAGTTCATTTGACAACGGTAAGTTGTACCCTGACAAGGTGACCCGTACCTAAGAATGACTGGTCTGAATTTTAAACATCAACCGCAGATACAGGGCTAGAGAAGCCTGGGACGGACCTACAGTAAAATGTGAATGAAAAATGCCAGTAATGACAGAGAGTTACAGCTGAGTAATGGACTGGAATGAAAAACAATCTCCTCCTAAACTGGCAGAGAAAGCAGCTTTTCTTACTTCACTAAAAGTGTTTTTCAAGGCATTTTAATTTAATTGGATTGGTTTCTCCTTAAAGAGAGTAGAGGCCATAAATCGTCTGGAGTTTCTAATCTTCTTCGAGCTGCTCGAGGTCCGGTTGTTTATTTACTTTAGTTCATTTATTATTCATCTGTGGACTTCTATAAAATGCAGAGGCCCTTAAGCCATATCCGATACTGAATGTGTGTTCTGTTTTTTTGGTAATCAAAACTGGGTATTATTCCAGCGACATGTTCGTTCTGAGTGACTGTTTTAGGCGAGCAGGCAGGGAGGCATAAGAACACATGCTTTGTATATGCATTATTCAATCGTCCTTACATCTGAGGCTGCACATAACCTCTATGGCATTAGCTCGCTAGCCCTTTAGCTCGCTAGCCCCTTAGCTCGCTAGCCTCTCTTAGCTCGCTAGCCCTTTAGCTCGCTAGCCCCTTAGCTCGCTAGCCCTTTAGCTCGCTAGCCCTTTAGCTCGCTAGCCCTTTAGCTCGCTAGCCCTTTAGCTCGCTAGCCCTTTAGCTCGCTAGCCTCTCTTAGCTCGCTAGCCTCTCTTAGCTCGCTAGCCTCTCTTAGCTCGCTAGCCTCTCTTAGCTCGCTAGCCTCTCTTAGCTCGCTAGCCTCTAAACTTTTGTCACATCATTTACATCGTAGGCTAAAGGATGGTATAATGATAATTATAATAATGGATTATTGTTATTTTTTGGGCGATATTCGATCCAGCATTTTTGGCCCAGATATCGGAGCGATACAGACACCAAATATCAGATGGGTGCAACTCTAGGCACAGGGAGGCCTGCGATCTGAAATTAACACAAAAAACACACACACACACACATACACATACACACACTGAGACACAAAGCAAGCAAACACACACAGAGTTATATTATTGTCGAGTCACAGCATGAGAGCAGGGCAACTGAGGGAACATGTAAAGCGAGAGAAAGTAATAAAATATAGTAACTTGGATGAATGATAGAGGGGGAGAGAAAGAGAGAGAGAGGCAGGAAGTGTAATAAAACAATGGCTGTGAGAAATCTAATAACGCTCTATGTGAGTGTAGGGGTGGAGGGGGGGTATTGGGGTAGTGCTCTCCTGTGGTGTCTCCCCCTCTGGGCGTTAAGGTGGGGAGATCTTCAATTATTAATCCGCTTCGCTCTACATCCTCTCAGTCACGTCGCGGGGCTTTTCTATTACACATCGCTGTAAACGCATTAACTCCACAGTGTTGAAATCGGCCCAGTGCAATGTAACTGAGTTTGAGAACAAAAAGAAAACACACACACACACGCACCTAAACATACACACACCTAAACACACCACACACACACACCTAAACACACACACACACACACACACCTAAGCACACACACACACACACACCTAAACACACACACACAAGCGGCCTTCCGCTAACCTGCAGTGGACCACAGTGGCCCCAGTGCTGGGGGATCTGTCGATGTAGTCCCTGACGGTCCGCACAAACTGGATGAGCGACTGGGTGGTTTCCGGTACCCCGTGGTCCGGCCACACCGTGTAGTGGAAGTGTCTGACCACACGGTGGTAGCCAGGGCGGCCCTCCTGGAGAGATGGAGGGAGAAGGACGGGTGTGAGGAACGTAGCCACAGAAGAGGAGGGGAACGGTTCTCTAGTGCCTCCAGGAACAGGGTTGGAGTTAAAACCTACAGGAGGGTAGATCTCCAGAAACAGGGTTGGAGTTGTATCTTCAGAACTTGCTACTTACAGAGTGGATATTGAACTCCCTGATTGTCCATTCGGCCAAAACAGACTCAGACAACATCTGAACAACCAGATCGCCGTAGTACAGAGGTTCTCTGTCAACAGGCCAGTATTGGTCACACTTCACCTGGAAAGAGCCACGAACAACAATATTAGTGGAGTTTTACATAAAACTTGATTTAGTGATTCATTGACTGGTTTTATTTATTAATTGGTTGGATGGGGACCTAGAGTAGCAGGTGTTCCAGCATCCTGTTCATTCTGGGGAAAATTGAAACTAAGTTGAAAATTCCATTAATTTCTGACAACAAGATGTTACTGATTAGTTGATATGTTGGTAGAGATTCTGACCAGTAAATTGGTTGCTTGATTGACTCACTAGCTGATTTTTGGGTTGGTTAATTTAGTGGCTTATGTTAGTCAAATGATATTCAACACAATGTACCTACAAACTATGGAAGTCATTATATTCAAGTTTTTTCACGGTCTGATGGATATTGACTATGAAAAAATGTGTGACTGATCGTGTTAATATGGAAACACACCCATCCTTTCTCCCCCTCCATCCCACCCAACTCAACTCACCCGTCCTTTCTCAACACACTGCGTCACCATGACGATGTTGTATGCTTCGTGCTCCCAAACCATTCTCCAGAAGTCGTCTTTGGTCCCAGGTAGGGGCCCCTGGGTAGCGATGTACTCCCTGCGGAAGTTGTTCCCCTGAAACAGACAGACAGGAAATAAGGCCAAAGACCCAGAAAGTAAAGACCTAGACAGAGAAAAGTGCCAAAGACCCAGAAAATAAAGACCTAGACAGAGAAAAGTGACAAAGACCCAGAAGGTAAAGACCTGGACAGAGAAAAGTGTCAAAGACCCAGAAGGTAAAGACCTAGACAGAGAAAAGTGTCAAAGACCCAGAAAGTAAAGACCTAGAGAGTGTCAAAGACCCAGAAAGTAAAGACCTAGACAGAGAAAAGTGTCAAAGACCCAAAAAGTAAAGACCTAGACAGAGAAAAGTGTCAAAGACCCAGAAAGTAAAGACCTAGACAGAGAAAAGTGCCAAAGACCCAGAAAGTAAAGACTTAGACAGAGAACAGTTCCAAAGACCCAGAAGGTAAAGACCTAGACAGAGAAAAGTTCCAAAGACCCAGAAGGTAAAGACCTAGACAGAGAAAAGTGTCAAAGACCCAGAATGTAAACTTCAACCCTGGTATTTAAGAGTCATTGGAAACATTAAAGCTGACCTGCCCTAATGACATGTTAAGGTTCTGGGTCTAACAGAGGGACGAGTCCTGGAGCCCTTAAACCTGGTGATCTGTCTGAGGAGCCCAAAAGAACCACAGGGATTGAAGAACCTCATTAGTACGAACAAGCAGTAAGAGAGAGAGGGAGAGAGAGGCTATGAGAGTGAGCATGTTAATTGTAGTCCCATACGAGTCACCTCACAGCATCCATCCTGGACTGCCACAGATTACACTTAGACCAATTAGCACCTGATTGACAGGCCTGCTGTGTCTGACTGGGGGGGGGTTAATGTGAGTGGTGAGCGAAGATAGAGGGGCTGGTGTGAGTGACTATAGAGGGGTTGATGTGAGCGGCTATAGAGGGGTTGATGTGAGCGGCTATAGAGGGGCTGGTGTGAGCGGCTATAGGGGGTTGATGTGAGTGGCTATAGAGGGGTTGATGTGAGTGGCTATAGAGGGGTTGATGTGAGTGGCTTTATGAGTGGCTATAGAGGGGCTGGTGTGAGTGACTATAGAGGGGCTGATGTGAGTGGCTATAGAGGGGTTGATGTGAGTGGCTATAGAGGGGTTGATGTGAGCGGCTATAGGGGTTGATGTGAGTGGCTATAGAGGGGCTGGTGTGAGTGACTATAGAGGGGCTGATGTGAGTGGCTATAGAGGGGCTGGTGTGAGCGGCTATAGAGGGGTTGATGTGAGTGTCTATAGAGGGGTTGATGTGAGTGGCTATAGAGGGGCTGATGTGAGTGGCTATAGAGGGGTTGATGTGAGTGGCTATAGAGGGGTTGATGTGAGTGGCTATAGAGGGGTTGATGTGAGTGGCTATAGAGGGGCTGGTGTGAGTGGCTATAGAGGGGTTGATGTGAGCGGCTATAGAGGGGCTGGTGTGAGCGTATATAGAGGGGCTGATGTGAGTGTGTGTGTGTGTGTGTGTGTGTGTTGTAACATAATCCTGTGTGTCCATGTCTATGTTGTGCTATGGTCAGGTTTGTTTCCCTAGCTGCTGTGTATCAACATGATCTGTCAGGGTTCAGGCTGAGTGTTGGTAAAAGCACTTTGTGACAACTGCCATTGTAAAATGGGCTTTATACGATATAATTGACTGATTGACCTACTGGTATATAGCTGGCATTTATGAAGTCAGAGAACAAGTCCTCCTCCTGATAAGACAGCTTCACTCTTGTGGAATCATCTAGAAAGCGTATAAGATATTGTTAAAGAAACAGAACATTCCACTTAGCAGACACTGAATACAGCGACCCGATATTGACTCTACTGCTAAAACAATAGAAGTCATTGTTATACAAGTCATTGTTTAACTGAAATGGGGTGTAAATGTTGTTGACGTGGTTAATCCAGTATTTTCAATAATGTCTAAAATTTTGACGGATTTCTCCAATCTCGTCAAGCCGTCCCAGCTAGCCACTCAACCAGGAGGTTTCTGACGCAAATCACGCGCATGGAAGACAACGAATTCTCCAGCTGACAACCACAGTTGAGCTTGCAGTTGCCTGATACACCACAAGGAGTCACCAGAGTGAAGATAAGACAAGCCAGCCCTCTGTCACATTAACCCTCCGTGCTGCCAAACGGTTACTTCAACTGCGCCAATCAAGACCATTAGCTCCTCCTTTTCTTGTGCATTTAACTTATCTTAATAGCTCTCGTCTCCAAATTGTTTTCAGGTCTAACACCCAACACAGAAATGCACAGACTCCACTAGGGGTTCCCAACCAAGGTGGCATGCCTCAAAAATCTGATTTTAGGGTGGAATAAAATGTCATTAATTTAATATATTCTTTTCTATTTAATATGTTTATTATATCACGTGTAAACTATTTTAAAGTCAGCTAGTCCAATCTAAAGGAAAGAAAGCTATTTCAGACACACCCTATAGTCCAAAAGTTTGGTGTCATTTAGAAATGTCCTTGTTTTCCATGAAAACGTAGATAAAATGAGTTTCCTCCATTTCCAACCACCTCAGCCTTGCAGACAGTTGGCATTCAAGTCAGCGGTAATCTGAAGTGATTTCACCCGATTCTTCCTGAAGCTCCTCCCACAGGTTGAATTGGCACGATGGACATTTGGTATGCACCGAACGGGAAAGCTGCTGCTCCTATTCCCTTAAATCGTTCCTCCATAATTTGGAGCTGTGCTTTTGGTCAATGTACTCGTCTAACGGATAATTGATTAACGAGTTTAATAATCATCAATTAACCTATAATTAACCTATAAACTAGCATTGGCAAACACAACGTGCCAAAGGAACACAGGAGTGATGGTTGCAGATAATTGGCCTCGGTAAATATTTCATGAGAAATAATCTCTTTCCAGCTACAACAGTGAGTTACAACATGAACAATGTAACTGTGTTTATGATTAATTGACTGTTATTTTATGTGTGGGTTACTCACAAGGCAGGATGTTGTTGTAGCGGTTCTTCCCCCGGTTCTCTGGCTGACGAGCAGCATCCAGTGGCTGGTTTCTGCCCACATCCTTCAGGTCCTGAAGGGACACAGGAATATTGAATGCTTTAGGGCCGGTTCTACGTATAGTGCTGGTTCTACGTATAGTGCTGGTTCTACGTATAGGGCCGGTTTTACTTATAGGGCTGGTTCTACGTATAGGGCTGGTTCTACGTATAGGGCTGGTTCTACGTATAGGGCCGGTTTTACTTATAGGGCCGGTTCTACGTATAGGGCCGGTTCTACGTATAGGGCTGGTTCTACGTATAAATTACATAAGTGATTGCAAAGGGCTCAAACAACTACAGAGCCCCTAACTGCTGGGCAAGAAGGGTACCTAAAACACATTTTGATTAATTGAAACCCACCCTAACCCCTAATTAACAGTTCTGAACAGTTCTTTACCTCAAATTCTTCAGACAAGAGATAATTTGAGTCGGTCTGTAGCTTGGTGAGGTGGGACTCAAAGTGTGCAGCTTTTATGGGGCTGAAAGGAAACAGAGAAGATCATTCAGAACAGAGGTGAATGTAAATGAGGGACAATGAATCCTGTAAATGTGTTGGCTCAGAGCAGTGGTATTTCAGAACATATACTGCCTGTAAATGTGTTGGCTCAGAGCAGTGGTATTTCAGAACATATACTGCCTGTAAATGTGTTGGCTCAGAGCAGTGGTATTTCAGAACATATACTGCCTGTAAATGTGTTGGCTCAGAGCAGTGGTATTTCAGAACATATACTGCCTGTAAATGTGTTGGCTCAGAGCAGTGGTATTTCAGAACATATACTGCCTGTAAATGTGTTGGCTCAGAGCAGTGGTATTTTAGAACATATACTGCCTGTAAATGTGTTGGCTCAGAGCAGTGGTATTTCAGAACATATACTGCCTGTAAATGTATTTCAGAACATATACTGCCAAAGCAGTGGTATTTCAGAACATATACTGCCTGTAAATGTGTTGGCTCAGAGCAGTGGTATTTCAGAACATATACTGCCTGTAAATGTGTTGGCTCAGAGCAGTGGTATTTTAGAACATATACTGCCTGTAAATGTGTTGGCTCAGAGCAGTGGTATTTCAGAACATATACTGCCTGTAAATGTGTTGGCTCAGAGCAGTGGTATTTCAGAACATATACTGCCTGTAAATGTGTTGGCTCAGAGCAGTGGTATTTCAGAACATATACTGCCTGTAAATGTGTTGGCTCAGAGCAGTGGTATTTCAGAACATATACTGCCTGTAAATGTGTTGGCTCAGAGCAGTGGTATTTCAGAACATATACTGCCTGTAAATGTGTTGACTCAGAGTAGTGGTATTTCAGAACATATACTAGGACAGTTCTTGTGTTCCTGTTTTACTAGTGTTGGTAACCTGTGCATAATCGCACTAAGACATACAACAGACACCTACAACAGACACATACAACAGACACATACAACAGACACATACAACAGACACATACAACAGACACCTACAACAGACACATACAACAGACACCTACAACAGACACCTACAACAGACACCTACAACAGACACCTACAACAGACACCTACAACAGACACCTACAACAGACACCTACAACAGACACCTACAACAGACACCTACAACAGACACCTACAACAGACACCTACAACAGACACCTACAACAGACACCTACAACAGACACCTACAACAGACACCTACAACAGACACCTACAACAGACACCTACAACAGACACCTACAACAGACACCTACAACAGACACCTACAACAGACACCTACAACAGACACCTACAACAGACACCTACAACAGACACCTACAACAGACACCTACAACAGACACCTACAACAGACACCTACAACAGACACATACAACAGACACCTACAACAGACACCTACAACAGACACCTACAACAGACACCTACAACAGACACCTACAACAGACACCTACAACAGACACCTACAACAGACACCTACAACAGACACCTCCAACAGACACATACAACAGACACCTACAACAGACACCTACAACAGACACCTACAACAGACACATACAACAGACACATACAACAGACACATACAACAGACACATACAACAGACACCTACAACAGACACCTACAACAGACACATACAACAGACACATACAACAGACACATACAACAGACACCTACAACAGACACCTACAACAGACACCTACAACAGACACCTACAACAGACACCTACAACAGACACCTACAACAGACACATACAACAGACACCTACAACAGACACCTACAACAGACACCTACAACAGACACATACAACAGACACATACAACAGACTCACCTTGAGATGCGTCGGTTGCTGAAAGAGATCAGAACAGAATGAGGGTGAGTGATTGGATCATAGTGCTGTTAAACTGCTCTCCTTGGAGTTCGCTTGTTAAACACTTTACGTAAACACCACAACTTGGTTATTCAGAACACCTCATTTAACCAGGTTGATGAAACAAATTCTGCATCATGCTTCTGTACGTTGCTATTAGAGCTGTGGAACTGGCTCACATTAAGTTACACCGTCTGCAGAGCACTTCATCATGTGGTTAATCCTCACTCAACAGTAACTGACTGACAACCCAGGGATCAATGGTGGTTGTCCCTCCCCTGCCTCAAGACCTACTGACTGGTAAGTGAAAACTCAGGGATCAATGGTGGTTGTCCCTCCCCTGCCTCAAGACCTACTGACTGGTAAGTGAAAACTCAGGGATCAATGGTGGTTTTCCTCGTACAGAGCAGGTTGATAAATCAGAGTGGTTTAAACGGCCCACTTTCTGGACTTATCCCAGCTGTCGATCTATTGAAACCACCTACGAGATAATTGGCTGCATTATTTCAACACATGTGTGTGTGTGTGTGTGTGTATATATATATACATATGTGTGTGTTTGTGACACACAGTGATGGACAGTTGGCATCTGTCATCACAAATGAAGGCCATCCTCTTGCTCTGATGCCCATGTCTCTGGCTATATCAAAAAAATGAAATGCGAGGAACAGAGGGCACTGTTTTATTGATTATTTTCTATTGTATTATTTAAAATTCTACAGCATCAGTACTACTAGCTCCCCAAATCTCTGTAGATGCACTCAAGTAACCACAAGGTCATCGCGACATTCCACTTTAATCTGGAAGCTAAAGAAATTCATTATTGTTTGGCAGATGTATTCTAGTCACAACATAATACATACCTTTGCATTGTACTGTCTAGGGTGCGAGTACGTGTACAGTGTGTGTGTGTGTGTGTGTGTGTGTGTGTGTGTGCGTGCGTGTGTGTGTCACTCACCCTCGGACACCCACATACATCCCAGATGTCGGAGCCTCCTTCCATATGCTCATCCGAACCACTGGACTCTCCTGGATGGCCCTACACACACACACACACACACACAAACACACATACATATATATACACACACACACATACACACACACACATATATACACACACACATATATACACACACACACACACACACTGTCAATCACCACATCCCATTCATATTGTCCAATCATTTTATTTTTTCCCAAACAGGAAGCACCCTGGTGAACAGACCCCCCCACTGACCCCCTCTACCCCCCCCAAGCACACGCTTTATCGTCCTAATAGGAGCCGGGCATCCAGCAGGATGTGGGAAATGACTCATTCCTCAGTCGTTAATACATAATTCCTAATTAAAGGAACGTTAGCGTGACAGATAATGCGACATAGACTCGGCAATAAGGTTAGACGTCGTTAGTAGGCCCGAATCAAGGACGCGTCCCAAACTGCAGCCGTTCCCTCCGTAGTGCACCGGCTCTTATACGCCGAGTGATGACGGTCATTAATCAACCTGGTATAGCTCCAGACGCCAAATTACTCACATAAATAACAATAGCTAGGTCCTGAATAGCGTTATTTGCTTACATTGTGCGCGAGACGCATGCAAATATGCAGTATATCCACACAGGATAGGACATAGCATAGAACAGGAAAGGGTTTTAGCCCGCTAAGCTAAAGCCCAGGCGTGAACCCGGGGAGCTATCGGGCTTAAAGCTTAAACGTCACATGGAGTTCTGGACAGACACTCACACTTTGCGGACCCTCTGTCTGTAGATTAGCAGGGAGATCACGGCGATCACCATGCCGATGAGGAACATCCCCGCACTGAGACCCTCAACGACTCCCCCTAGGGGCTCTGGAGGGTACGACAAGCAGAACAAACAGCCATAAATTGTGCCGCTTATCATGGCTGTGAAAATAGCTATGAAGGTGGCAGAGGGAACATACCAACACTGTCATCACATTATCCAGTGATGCAGCATTTCGTCTGATTTGAAATGTATCAAAGTCTAACGGCGACAGGAGCCGTTAAACCTGACCAATACTACTAGTACTGCCAACAGAAATACTAATACTACCACAAGTATTACTACTGGGTTTACCACTGCAGATATTAAAATCAGAACAAGTTCTACAACTGTTACTATAAAAAGTATTGCAACTAATAATAACACTAAAAATACTAATAATAACATTAATAATACTAATAATTACACAAATACTACTAATAATAACACTAATAATACTAATAATAACACAAATACTACTAATAATAACACTAAAAATACTTGATTTGTATCAGGGTGATTATATATTCCATATGCTGTGTTGTTCAGACCCAATCTTCTAAACAATAATATTACAAAATATGTTAATCTTCTAAACAATAATATTACAAAATATTTTATTGACAAGGCCGGAAAGGCTCAACGAAAAAAGAGAGAATGAGAGAGAAATTGAGATATATAGAAAAAGAGATTGTTGTGAACGTGTTGTTCCTGTGTTGAGGGGAACAGGGACACAGTCTGAGGGAACTACAGAGAGAGGAATGACAAACAAACAGAGAGAGGAATGACAAACGGATGACAAGGAATGATAGGAGGCGTGTGTTTTGGATTGTTTACCTGGTTGTGTCCTGATGGGAGCAGACAGGTATGTGTCTGTGTAGAGGGGCTGGGTGAACTCTCTTTGGTCCTCGGTGAACAGCTGAGTGAAGGCTCGTACGCTCAACCTTCACAGAGACATCAAAACAGCTCTCCATTATCACCAACGGACATCCCTAGTTGATTAAGAAACCCATTGTTTTGACCTGGTTGGTTTTGACCTGGTGAGTTTTGACCTGGTGTGTTTTGACCTGGTGTGTTTTGACCTGGTGTGCTCTGACCTGGTGGGTTTTGACCTGGTGGGTTCTGACCTGGTGGGTTTTGACCTGGTGGGTTACGCTACACAGTAGAGCATTGGACAGGACTTCTGTCCTCCTGGTTTAATTGTTATTTCAGTTATTTCACTGTTTACCTGTAAGCCGTTTTGGGCTTGAGGGGTCCATCACAGAAGTGGCGGACATTCCTGTTGCTTTCCTGATTGTCATCCTCTTCTAAATCACAGGGCCCTCCCAGCCGGTCCAACCCCGCCCCTAGGTTAACCTCAAACACTGGCACGGCTTCCATGTCTTGGTCCTGAGCACAACGACTAGGAAAGTAGCCTGTCTGGTAGGCCTGCACGGAGGTGTTCATTCTGTAGTCCTGGTAACTGGGTAGCGGGTGGAGCTGCTCAGGCTGTAGGATCTCCTCATCTGGGAAGGATCAAGATAAGAAAATAAGGTAGGATGTTAACTTTGAATCCAAGGGTTGAGAACCAGTACTGTAGTGTACCCCCCGGGGACCTAGTCCCCCAAGTTGGGAACCAGTACTGTAGGGAACCACCCGGTGTGTTTTAGTCCCCCAGGTTGGGAACCAGTACTGTAGTGTACCCCCCGGGGACCTAGTCCCCCAGGTTAGGAACCAGTACTGTAGGTTGGGAACCAGGTTGGGAACCACCCGGTGAGTTTTAGTCCCCCGGGTTGGGAACCGGGGCTACTTCGTACCGTCAGACTCTTCCACAATCACAGAGAAGAACCGCACGGCTCCGTTGGCGTCACTGAACCAGCTGCAGTTGAACCTGAAGAAGATGGTGGAGGGAGTCACGCGCACTGCCTTCCCATTGACCTGTACACTGGTGGGAGGCGGGCCTAGAGAGGAAAAAAGGACAGGAGATTGGTCAAAGGATAGATGTCAATCGGGTTGGTTGTGTGAAAGTAAAGCCGGAACCAAAGCCTGCACTTTCAGTTGGGAAGTTTCCCCTGTTATAGAAATGTGTCACAGATTACAGTATACTGTCT